>WTSP01010593.1:24090-36525 GCA_025331215.1 Actenoides lindsayi | reverse complement strand
AGAGGACAGAATTCTACAATTTAACCATTGTCCCAGCCTGTGTAATGGGGGCGCAGCTGTTCTGCTGAACTGCAGTTCTTTCTTTCAGTGTCACTAAAGGACATTTGGTACTTGGCTCTTTTCTGAATTCCAAAAATGAAATGTCTTGAAACATTAGACTGAAATACCTGAATTCATTTAGACAGTTTCAGAGGCAGCACACAATTTCAAAGGTATGTGGACAGTCTCCTGGCCCAGTGGTATTCTGAGATAATTATTTTTGCAACAGTCAGCAAAGAAGACTGCTTCTTTACAAGTTACTAGCAGAGCAGCTCCTGTATGTCCCTAAGCTGTGGTAACTAATATGTTACCTTGGTGATCAGTTTGATTACTTTCTAGGAGGTAACAAGTGGGAGAATGTTGGCTGCAACTGAAGCTTAAAAGAAACACCAGAAAGCATTTAAGAACTATTAAAGTACGATTAAGCTGTGTGTGCAATAGTCTAGCATAGGCAACACCATACTTGCCAACTATGCATCAAAGAGAGAACCCCACCTATATACTGTCTTCTTCCAGGCAGACTCAAACAGTTTATTCAGAAGACAGATCATGTTCTTTTGAACTATTCTAGTGAAATGGTACTTGTAAGAAAAGATATGATATACAGTAATCCCTCTCATTTTGAGATGTGTGAGCCATGCACTGGATCTGAACCATATGCCAGGTGCTGACAGGTGGCAGTCATGTTAAGTGCAGCATAAACACAAGTCTGGTATCACAACAGCTCTGGCCTTTCCAGACATGCCCTTTGGGAGAAACCGAAGCAGCAGTCAGTGAACTGAATCATTTTGAATCTAAGCAAGAGCAAGAAAGCACTATGCTTTTGCAGTAGTGATAAAGCTCTGATGTCCATGTACAAATGCTCTGCATGCATTAGTGATTTTTACACTAAGTTAATGGAAGTCCAAAGCTGCATTGCTTAATTCCACACTTGCTTATCAAACTGACACAGCTGTTGGCTGTTATCAGCTTACCTGCTGCCCATTCAAACCTCCTTGCACAGTTAACTCTACAAAGCATGCCCTGTAGAGCCTATGCCACTTCAGTGGAAAGCCTAGGACATTATCTGCAGTCACCTAAATTAGCATTTTAAATAGCTGAGCTATGCAGTATATCATCAACAGGTTTGGACAAAATTTATGTTCTGCCAGCTCTGTTGTGAGGATAGTAGCTTCTGGCAGATGTAGTAACTTCTTAAGCAGTTTTAACCAGGATTCATGGGGAGGTGCCTGTATAAGACATGGCAGCTGGTGGCACATGCTTTGTTTCTGTGATTCAGTAGGCACAAAGAAAAAGTTACCCACATCTTTTCACTTTGCAGATCCAGAACTGTATGTTACAAAAAATGTACTGCTTACAGACAGTACATCTAAACTGGTGCTCAGAACATCATCAATAATTACATATCACTTCTATGAAGACAAAATGGATTAAGCAAATAATCATATTGCTATAGAATTTACAACAGCAGCATTTTGCAAAAAATTAATACTTTCTATAAAAATTATGGGTTCTCTCCATCAGGATGCTTAAAATGAACAAAGCAGAAGTAAGTATGTGTGTCAAGAAATTCAGTGCTGCTTTTTCCGTTGTACAGGCTTATCTCTTAATATGGACCATAACTACTAGTATTACCATTTGTTTCCTGACTTCAACACTTGCAAGCAACATACTACCTACTTTCCTCAATTATCACCAATGTGCCATATATTTAAAAGAAAATAGTAAGCGGTACTCAAGCACTACTGCTTTCCTTAACTTCTGTTCTATTTGCCACTAACATTTTCCTTCATATATTGCAAATGAGTATGTTAAACTATAAGTATTAACATAGGAAACATTATAACACTTTCCTCCTGTCACCCTCATGATACATAGATTTTGGATAGAAACGCAGTGCATGAGAATGGATGAGAAAACAGATGTGTGGATCCACAGATCAAAGCAAATGAGATCTCTCACTTTGGCTGTTCTGGAAGAATGAACTCACTGGCACTTTTTTCACTTCCAGCAGAGTAGCAGGTGGCACAGGAAGAGGACAGACAGTTGAGAAACACTGAGAAACAACTGAGAGACTGAAAAGAAAAAATCAATCGGGTAAGGTAAAGACTACAAAAATGATAGGAATGAGAAACAAAAACAGAGAAAAAGAGACCAACCAACATGTAAATAAAATGAAGGAAAATCATAGAATTGTCAGCGTTGGAAGGGACCAAATGACACACATCAAATGACAACTGAAGACAAACAAAAATTTGAATAAAGGCAAGAGAACAAGAATATGAACAAGACAATAAGAACACTGAAACCATAAAACAATGGGCATTTTGAAGGAGGAAATACATCAATAACATTTAATCGTGTTTCTACCTTTTTTCAGAATTGAGCTGCTACAACCAAAACAAGCCTCTTGGCTCAGGCTGCCATCACCATTCCTTACGTAAGACTGAATAAGAGCTTTATGAATAATTTTGTAAACAAAATGCAACAGGAGAAAGGGAATATGGTTATGTCTCTAAGGAAACCTGCAACCATCACCAACTGCGCTGTGCAACATAATTCTTCCAGGCAAGTTCCCTGGTTTCTGTCTGCCCTATCTCAGCATTCAGCTTTGTTTTTCTTTTAGTTTAAGAGATAACGTATCATCTCTCTTTTCACACAAAAGAGTCCTGTAATCCAAGTTTCCCTCTCTAACAGATCATGAAAAGAAAAAAATATTTTTTTCCAAGTCCTTGTAGTAGGTTCTGATTCTTACAGCAATAAGTACTGCTATAGACAGTCTCAAAACTGGATTGATCTCTTTTATTCTCACTGTTTCACTCAGCCACTGCTATCACAAAAAAGATGTGTGCAAGTAACAAGCTTCCTTGAGCATGTTTTTTTCTCATTATTTAATAGTATTGGAGATGTACTAAATTATCTACAAAAGTCTATTTTCTTCTACAGTACTTGATATTTAAACCTGCCACTGTATCATCACACAGTGTTCCTGTTTCGGGCCCAGTCTGCCAAACCCAGTCTGATTTCATTTTAACAAAGTTAAAAATATTATACCAAGTCAGACAGTACATTTCTCTTTACTTTGACTAGCCCTTTGAAATTGTATTACAAGTACTGACAGTCTGAGAGAGCTGGGGTTGTTCAGTCTGGAGAAGGCTCTGGGAGGACCTTATTGTGGCCTTCAAGTCTCTTAAGGGGGCCTATAAGAAAGCTGGGGAGGGACTTTTTAGGCTGTTGGGCAATGATAGGACTAGAGGGAATGGATTAAAATTAGAGATGGGTGGATTCAGGTTAGACATTAGGAAGAATTTCTTCCCCATGAGGGTGGTGAGACACTGAAACAGGTTGCCCAGAGAGGTGGTGGAAGGCCCATCCTTGGAAGTTTTTAAGGTGAGGCTGGCTGGGTCTCTGAGCAACCTGCTGTAGTGGGAGGTGTCCCTGCCCATGGCAGGGGGTTTGGAACTAGATGATCTTTAAGGTCCCTTCCAACCCTGACAATTCTATGATTCCATGATTAGCCACAGGGCTTATGGAAGTCTTGAGATACTGGTGCAATGTGTTTGTGTAATTTTATCAGCGTAAATATTCCTTTCCATAAGTATGACTTTGTAGTGATGTGTATAAATATATCTTTAATAGGTGGAGGAGACTGCAAGAGAAAGGGAAGAAAGACTCAAAGTGTGGGGATCATTTTTAGAGGATCCTGATGCAAAGGAGCAGCAAACTACACCCGGTGCAGATTCCGCAACAAGTAGCGTTAAACCCCCTGAAGGTGAACAACCTTCAAAAGTTAATGACACGTCTAAGGAGGATGTAAATGAAGCCCAGAAGAGGGAGAATAATGGTGAGGGCATTAATGAAGATGGTGCTCCATCTACAGACAGCAGCCTGGCAGGCAGTGATGTTGAAGCAGACACATAACATCTTTAATGCTTTATCAAAGCATGGTTTTTAGGGTGGTGTTTGAGTTTATCCCTTTCTTCAGGGTGACTGCTAACAATATTCATATGAATATATGCATATTAGAATGTCATCAACTGTGTGCTTTGAAGTTTTCATTAGAAGTATTTAATGAGGTTCTAAAAGTTTGTATTAATTGGCTGTTCAGGTAAAGTAACTCAAGTTGCCAAGAATGCAGTTAAAACTCATCAGGCTTCTTCTGTTCTAGCTATGCTTGTCAGTATTTCATTATGTAAGCGTGAAATACGTTCCAACCCTTAAGTTTATGTAACTATATGTAACAAATAATTACAAGATGTGTGGATTTTACCGTTAATTTTCTGTACCCCCTGGAACTTAATACCTGATCCTTAAAAATTATTCTTTTCCCGAGTACTTTGGATCCTTTTATGAAACAGATGCTGTGGTGTGTGTAAGGGGAATGCGTTGGACATGTCGCTGTGCTTTAAGTAGCAAATGGTAAGCACAGTACCAAATTGCAAACCTAAAGGAAGTGGAAAACAAACGTTGCCATAGCCAATGTAAGGCAAACTGAGTGAGGATGGTTTATGAAATCACAGCATTCGCTGAATTGTGGTTTTTTCTTCCCCTGTTTAGTTCTGTTGAGGCTGGAATTATGTCAAGGAGATTAGAAATGGCTGAGCACACACATTCTAGGCAGTAATGAAATAAGACTGACTGATCTTGAGCTCTCGTGGTCTGTATGCAGTATGTATGCAAAAATAGGCTTTTGACTGACGTGTTGGCTTTTAGTTTTTGCTGTAATATTAGAGTAAAGATTTTCAGTTTAACTTCAGTAGAATGATGAGTTTTAGTTCGCTTTAACGTTTTAGTTTAGCCTTAGATGCTCTTCACAGTGGGGAGATTGTCCCGTATTTCATAAAGGCTTTTGGCAACTTGAACTACGTTTGTTGTGCAAAAGTTAGAATACAGGAAAATAAGCTTTCAAATAACTCTTTTTATATGGGGGGAAAAAAATTGCTAGCCCTCTGAGAAATATTTCCAAAAACAAGTATTTAGAAGACATTCTAACTTTAGATTTCTTAAGTGGCGGGCTTTCAGAAATAACTTTATGGGAGACAATTTGGGCATAGTCATTCTTACTTTGGAATCCTATTATTTTGATACCTAAGGATAGAAGAATATGAATTTAGGCACTAAACTATTAAAATATTAGTGCTAAATCCATAGCACGCTGTTCATATGGATGGTTATTAGTGCACATTTGTAAGGAGGATCTTTTGAATTCTTTTAATTCATATTGGATTGCAAGAAACCATAGATGATAATTCTTACATTTCCATCCTGAAGTATTCAGAACACTGAAAATTCCTATTTTCAAACTTTGTGCTCTGAGATTACCATCTGTTTTTTTTCCAGAAGTCTGTATGGTACTCTGTTTGGTTTGGTTTGGGTTTGTTTTGTTTTAAATATGTAATCAATATGTATGGGTAGCTATGCCAACCAGAGCATCTCTTAACACTTGCCACTATGGTTATGAGTTACAGTTTTTGGGGGTTTTTTTGTGACAAAATATCTGGTCTTACAACACAGGTGTTATTCAAATTGAGGTTTTTAAAAGTCTGAGGTCTCATTTTAGGCTGGCATGATAAATTTCCAAATTGGAGTTGTATTTTTAAGAGGCACTGCATCTCTTGCCAGCTAAGAAAGACCATTTTCTCATCTTTACGAATGTGTGAATTGTACATTTCAGCAGAACAGGTGTTTGAAAACTTCAGGGAATCTGAAATACCACCTGGTTTGTAGCTGCACTATTTGTAGGGGCCCATTCAGATTACATCTCTGGGTTGTGTTGGTTCTGCCTTAGTTATTTTGATTGGTAATAAGCACCGCGGACCTTTGAGGGCTGGAAGTTTTTGCATATCAAGAGTGTAATTTAGTGTGGTGGGTGGTGTTTTCAGTGCTCCTTTTTTTTTTCTTCCAGCCTCCAGGCTTTAGATCCGTTACACTATTGTGTATTGTTAGCTTTTTTGGTTTTGTTTGTTTTTTAAGAGCCTAGTCATATAACACTCTACACAGTTAAATCACCTGTTTTACAGTGGAATTGCAACTTACATAGAAAACTTTTGACAAATGTATAAATATTGTACAGTTCTATGAAGCCTTATCATGGTATCAGATATAAAAAATAAGGTTAGTGTTAGTGTTTGAAAAAAGACTTTGAAAAATAAAGAATCATTATATGTGCAGTAACCTTCCTCTCTCCAGTTTATGTGCAAATTTGATTGGCTTGCTTCAAAAGTCAAACATGATGTTAGTCTCCTCACCTCTTCCCTTAGGCTTCACACTGAAGTGCAGAGCACCAACAAAGACTGAGACCAAATGTTTTCCTGGCTTTCTTATTAACTAGGATTCTTAAGAAAATAAAAGCTGTTTTTCCATGAAAATATGTTGTTCTGAAGTGCAGCATTACACTCAAACTGGTATATTCCTTTTGTCTACCTCTGTTATTCCCCAGTGAAATGTAAAAATATATTTTTTATAAACTATTCATTGAGCTATTGAGACATGTGATAGTGTATGGAGAGGTTAATGCAGCTGTGACTTTATTTTCAGCAGATTTTCATTGAGACCTAATTCTTTTGATGTTTTGCCTTTTAAAATGATACACATTTTTATAAATTAACTTGAACATAAGGTACAAATTTTCACAAAAGTTAGAATTACTATTTTGGAGTATGATTATGAAAATCTTGTATTATAGAACAGTAATGTTTAATACCAAATTTTAACAAATCTGAAGCTGAACAAGCTGAGTTACTTTTTAAACTTGGATTTATTTATTTTTTTCCTGACTGAGGATCATAAATTGATAAGAAGTTAAAACCCCAGTGCATTTGTTCTTTAATTAAAAATGCTTTCTAATGACTTGTCTTGCTCATTAGAAGTGACAAAACCCAAGCTTTTTGCTCAGTTTCTCCTTTTCCTTAGGTTCCATTCCAGTGTTCCAGTATACCGCATGTTCCATCATCCCTAGGCCTTTGGTGAGAGGTTCATTTTAAGACAAGCAGTCTCCTTCCCTCTGTGTATTCTGAAAACAGTAACTAGCAGCAGGTTGAAACAGTTTGTGGAGAATCCTTGTTGCTCAGTTTTGAACTGGAGAAATAGCTGTTTCTACTAATTCACACTGTGGCAAAGTGGATGTGAAACCACTTAACTGTAACAGCAGGGAAAGAGTCTTAACTGACTGGTACTTCAGCACAGTTTGGCATAATCACTTTCTTAACCGTGCAACACGAAATCAGTTGCTTAGCCTCAAGATATATTGGTAGCTTGCTTTACAATCAAATGGCATTTAGTGGTTTGCTGGCAAGGTAATTGTACAGAGCTACAAGTATTTGTCAGAGATCAGGTGGTTTGAGGAGCATGGCCAAGGTAGACATCTGGAAACAAGCCCCAAAAGAAAAAGCATGTAAGTTGCAGCAGGTTCTCGAATGTTCATATACAGCTGTAAAGAGAGAATTAAGTTTCATTTTGCATCAAAATGTTTATCTGTTTCTCCTGCTGACTTTTTTAATTACTTTTTTTTTAATTGAATTTCAGTCCCTCGTACAACTTACATTTTGTATAAGGATTGCAATTCTGTTAAAGTCATTAGTATGTTAAATGCAGTGCATTTTAGCTAAAACATGTCCTAGACATTGTTCAGTTAATCTATTTACAATTACAAATACTTAGCTTAATTCAGGTATTGGATGCTTTATAGGAACCCAAACATACCTTTTAATTTTCCAGTAAAATTGACACCCATACCCTGAATTCTTTAACTTTGACCTAACAAAACCCAAACAAACAAAACCCTGTAGATTTGGATTTTAAATTCTCCCTTTTATTTCTGAATTTGAGGAAACATACTGCAGTATGATAAATGAATTATGTAAGTTGTGTACTTGTGTTGATTTGACCTGTGTGTATTTTAGTGCTCATTATACAAGGCTTGAAGTCTTACTGTCAGGATACTCTGAAAGTTCTGTAAAATATTTATAGAATTATGAAATCTTTTGCAGCAAATTGTTTTTTGCTCATTCTGTAATATGAAAGTATATTGTTAGATTAAACTTTTCAGCAAGTTGACTTTGAATTTTTCTGACAGGCTATTTTCCTTCGGTAAGTGAAATTGATCACTTTCATTTATCCTTTAGAAAACCATCATTTAAATAAATAAATAAATCGAATTTGGATAATTTCTAGACCTGTGACAGCATCTGAGAATCCCTTGATTTGTCTTCAATTTTGTTTCTTAAAGGGGTTGTGTTTTATACTACCTTTTTAATAAACAAACTCGTGAACAAAAGTCTTTTCTGATTAGTTTTGAGATGATGTATTTGTGCTACTTTTTTCCCCGGTAAAAGATAAGGTAGCATTTGGTGCCCAGTGACTTCAGCTTGTAAAGAGTGTGTGTTACTGTGCCAGAGCTTTCCAACTGGAGTCCCATAGACATGCTGCAAGAACTGTAAGTGTTCACAGTGGGATGTGGGATTTGTTCCCTCTGTGGGATTTGTCTCAGACTCCTTTCTGTCTTGGTCTGTTCATGGACCCTGCATGAAGCTAAAAGGAGCTGGAGGAATGACTGCACACACTGTAGTTATAATCCAAGAATATGTGTGTGGGAGAGAGGGTTTTTTGTTAAGGGCAAGCAGAACTTTTTTCCTCAGAAATAAAGATGATATTATTATTATTAATTCAAGGCTTGACATTTTGAATGCTTAAAAAGCATTGTTTCAATTCCTATACTACAAAGGAGCAGGGATGGTAAACCCAGTAGGTCTTTGGGATGTTCACCTAGGAGCTTTAAACTGATGCCATCTAACAACCTTACGTGTGCTTTAACTGCCAACCAAGGAAACGCTTGAAGAAGGTCATGACGAAAAGCTTTAGCAGAAGAAATCTCTGCTGTATGAAAGTTTAGAAAGGGGGGTCAAAGAAGAAGTGATTGAGATGTTGAAGGCACTTGCCCTGCTGATAGACTGGAATCCAGTCTGTCTCACAATGAAAATGTGTTTATGCAAAGCGTGCGTCAATAAAAGACTAAGCACCCTCCCGGGAACTCTTACAGCCTGGTAGTTAAGTTGTTCTGGGAGATGGCAGAGGGTGGACTCATGTATTACAGCAGAGGGAATTGGATTGTGCTCTCCTTTCTGGGTGAGTAAACAAACTCTTAAGCTACTGCTTAAAAGACGTAATGTCACCTGTTTGGTGACTCTAGTTCCCTGAGCTGAGACTGGCAGATTAAACCATGATTCAGTGTTTCTGGAATGGCTGCAATTTGGTAATTTTGGTAAAAAAACAAAACAAAACAAAAGACCCACAACCTTAAACTACCTGTTTCTTGCTATAGCCTTTACAGAACAAAACCGGTATTTTTATATTCTGAAGATTTCTGTAGTCATTTCAACCAGTGAAGAAGAGAGTGAAAATTGGCCATCTAGCTTATCTAGGATGGAGACGGGGTCATCTTTCCCTTCTTACAGGCGTTTGTGGCAACACGCTTAATGCTGAACATGCTATAAACTGGCATAGGAAAGTCCTTTCTGACCCTGGCAAAGTTTGGGTCTCTGCCTTGTTTATCATCTGAACTAAACTCTTCTGAACTCCAGATGCTGTCTTCTTTATTGTGTACACACTGTCATAAAAAAACAAAACCCTGCTTACAATCCTATTTTCCTCATTCCTGAAACCTCCTAACCTGGTTGACTTGTTGGAGTGCATTTCATGCATTCTTCGCAGATAGGCTGAAGGAAACGCCTTGTTCACTGGCAGCTAGAGGCTAGAAAGCGTGCAGGGAGTTCATGAAGGGAGCCTGTCTCCTCCTGCAGTCACTGCAGAGTGCACATAGCCTGCTGGGGGAAGGAGCCCAAACTGCTGGACGCAGCATGACCCTCCCACAGCTGGAAAAGCCCACTGGCGCGACGCGGCTTCTGACAGTGAGTTAAGGTAGGAGATGTCAATAACTTCAATGTACGTTCACTGACTTTCTCAAATGCTCCTTTAGTTGAAAGATACTTGGTGAAAGACAACGCCTGCTTGTAAAGTTATTGCTTAATACTTGGGAAGTAGATTTTTTTTATTTTATTACTTTTTTAAGCTGGTTTGGACTGCATGATACAGAGAACAGAGAGTTCTCTGATGCTACAGAGATGGGAAACTACTACTACTACTAGCAAGGATGGGGAGTGTGAAAAATACTGTGAAGTACTGTCATCTGCCATGAGCAGTCAACCATGTCTCTTAAGCCTGTGTTGACCATGCGTCCTTGTTTAGGCATTGGAACAGGCTGCCCAGGGAGGGGGTGGAATCACCATCCCTGGAGGTGTTCAAAAAGCATCTAGATGTGGCACTTCAGGACATGGTTTAGTGGTCCTGATAGTATTTAGTAGACAGTTGGACTTGATGATCTTGAAGGTCTTTCCCAACCTTAATGATTCTATTCTGTTCTTTGCCCAAGGACAAATAACTTGGACTATTTTGCCATATTTAACCCATTCTGAGAGCGTGTGAGGCAAGCTGTGTCCATTTCATCCTGAGCTTCACTACTTCTACTGTATTTTGACAACAGTTTGTGGCAGACACAAATTGGAAGGATTTCTGCCTTTTTTTGCAGACTTCCTGCTGGAAGATGGAAGAATGGGAAGTTCAGGTAATAAAGGCCACAGTGCTCCAAATCTTAAGTCCTTACTCTTACTCATGGGACATCAGGTTCCTCATGTGCATGTGGGTCACTGAGAGGACTGTGATGTAACCCAGGTTATATCCAGCCTTCTTTTGACTACTTCTTGGAAAGCACAATAGGTTTTTAAGGGAAATGAGAAAAAAATAGGTAAATGACCATTCTTTCTTTAAAACAAGTGTATTATTTTTCTGGCATTGTATCTACAGTGGTCATAATTCACACAAACCTAACAGCTGCTACAGGCCAATAAGCAGTGCTGAAGGAGCTTACAGCTAATGTCACGAGCAAGCTAGGCATGTTAATGAAGTGGTAGAAAGATGCAGTGGCTGGCTTGCACTGAGTGAGGAGCAGGAAAAGTAGACCTCTGGGCCAGAGCTAATGCTTTTTAAATTGTACGTTGATGTATAGTGGTAGAGCAGCGTAGGCAGAGCTGGTTTGCTGCTTGCTATTGAGATGGCCTGATGTAGTCCTTCCTCAGGTCATATCGTTGCTGAGGACTTTGCCAATCTCTCACCACTTGGGTTGGAATTTTTGTTGATGACAGGAGACCTGGGCTAAGCTAAGCAAGGGATCATGAAGGGATAGAGAACTGAGCAGAGAACATGCCTAGAAAACTAGACATAGAAGCACATTATAAACAAGGACAAGGATTTTGTACATGAAAGTTTAGGATTGCACAGGGAGATGGATTATGGCTGAACAACCTTAATCCTCGTGTTTCTTAAGGTCTGAATACTTGGCTTTGCAGCCTGAACAGTCTTCACATGTAAGAAACACTGAGAGACCATTTGGAGGCAGCCTTTGCAGGTATTTCAGAATGCCCTCTGAGAGACAGATGAGTGCAATGTTTATTAGGAAGCTTCTGAAGATTGGGGCATTTGTGATTAGAAAAGAAATCAGATAAGCGTATTGGAATAGGTTAAACAACACTGCATGTTGCAGGGTTAGTTGGATGGAAACACAAATCTAATGATTCATTAGGTTTTGTATGATACAACTGGCTATTGGCCAAAGGTTTCCCTGGTCTCTGAAAAATAACAGCCTTTTCTTTGCTACCAAGGTAAATCATGCTACGTGGTGTGATGGGCTGACATTGGGACTGGAAAATTGAATAGAAACAGCAGGCACTTCTCACTGCATTCATAGCCTGGGCATTTCTAAATCCGATTTATCAGCAGTACCTATGAGCTCTGGTTGTAGAACTAGCTCCCCTGCGGCCAGAAACTGCACAAATACATGAAAATGATGCTTCTCCAGGGCAAACAGTGACATTCCTTGCCCTACTGTTACCATATCTGGCAGCAGAGGTTTTTAAGGAGAACAAAAAGGAATTTTACAGTCTCCTGTTGATGTCCTGCAAACTGTTTTAGAATAATTCCTGCCTTAAATCCATAACTTCTGGTTGAGCTACAGTGTGTGTTTTATCCGTCTTGCTACCAAAGTTTTTAGCAACTGGCAGACCCACCACATTCCTGGGTAAGTTGTTTCAAACAAAAAAGGGATTTTTTTTAAATCTTTTTTTCACTTGAATCTGCCATAATTTGAATTTCCAATAATTTAATCTGTCTTTTTTCTAACAGGTGAAGTAACTAACTACTCTCAGAAGTCTTTTCCTTGGAGAGGTCTGTGCTGACAGTTATCAAGGTACTTTGAACTTACCTAAAGTTACTGTTAAAAGTTCCTATGAGTACTTTTTCTTTCCCCCCCCCCCCCCCCCCCCCACTCTGCCAGTGTGGTTTTGGTTT
>WTSP01010593.1:0-23990 GCA_025331215.1 Actenoides lindsayi | reverse complement strand
GGTTAAAAGTTCCTAGAGGCTCTTTTTCTTCCTCCCCCCCCCCCCCCCCCCCCACTCTGCCAGTGTGGTTTTGGTTTTGGTTTTTTTTTTTTTTGAACAATGCAAAATCCAGAGTTGGACAAAGCGTTTAAGTAAGTCCACCCTGAACTTCATCCGGGGCTAATGCCACCTCTGAATTATTTGTCCAAGTGTTTCAGTTCTTTTAGCACACTCCCATCCTCAGGGTAGGTTTGCATATTACTAGGTCAGAAGCCCAGAGTTATAAAGATGGATGAAGGCAGAGTGAGAAATGACAGCTTGTGAATGGATGTGCCCATTTGCTTTTTCAACAGAGCCAACGCTATGGCATTGACAGGTAACTCCTACGAGGTTGGTATCCTCTGAACCTCTTTGAGCCATTCATTGCTTTGAAGATGCCATATCCATCCTTGAGTATTGTACAGTTTATATCAAACTTACTGCTCACCAGAAAAAGACACTGCTGTGAACAAGTTAAAGACAAATAAGACTCAATTTGTCTCAGTGGGAGCAATGGACTCCCATCACAGTTCTGAAAAATATAATGCCTACTTATTGAAAGATTTCCCCTTCGGTTTCATAAAGTATTTTATGTTAGAAGTATATACTAAGGAAATAAAAGGTGCATGGAAGAAACAGAAACCCAGATAAAGAATCTGATCTTACTAGTAACAGTTCTTCTGGCCCTACCAGTTTCAGAAGGAAGATGGGCTCACCACTGACTGTGCACTTTAAGTTGAATAGTATTTCTCTGACTGATCTGGTTTTGTTTGTTTTGTTTTGGCAGGGGCTGTTGCTTTTTGAAAATGGAAGAATCAAGGAAGCTCTCTCCAAAGCCATGTAAAAGCAAAGAACCTGTGAAAACAGAATGGGGGTCTCAGAGTGTTGTATTCACATATTTCCAAGGGGATATTAACAGTGTGGTAGATGAACACTTTTCTAGAGCTCTAAGCAATGCCAAGAACCCACAAGACCTGAGCACAAAGCAGAAGGGCGAGACTGTTGTCCTGAAGAACGGTGAGCTGCCTGCCATGCCTGAGCATGGTCCCAGACAGGGGTGACTAGATTTCAAAAAGGAATTTAAGATGTAGCATGCTTAATTTTGGAATTGTGTGCAAACAGAAAGTAAGAAAATAATGAAAAACCCTGGATTATGTAGCTGGGACTTTCTGGTTTAAAACCCTGTGCTTGCCGAGGTGCTTCCCAAGCCTTCTTTGGGCCTGTTGACAGGACCAGGTCCTCATTTTCTGCCCAAAAGCCTCTACTGCTGTCAGATGCATTAAGTGTATTATGATAGTTTGTTGTGTTTGCAAAAATATATTTGTTTAAGCTTGCAATTGTTAAAACCCTGCCTATGCTAGTGGCCTGTAAGAAAACAAGTGTAATAGTTATTTGAAAGTATTGGTGGTGGTGGTTTGGTCTGCTTTTAGTACGAATTTGTTGTTGATTTTTAAGATAAGCAGCACAAAAGTGAATATACATTTCTTTAAAAATGAATATGCAAGCTGGTAGTATTCCCTTAGAAGTCCCTTGGAATTTTTCTTGGAAAAAAAAAGTAAGAATTGATGAGACTTCAGATGTTTCTTTCTCTTTTCAAGTAGATAGCATGTCTCCCCACCAGTGGAATTTCTCCTCACATTGCTCCAAACCATATCCGTCATCTTCTGCTACAAGCATGTCAAATTCTGGTCTGAATTTTCCTGCTGCTGGTATGGCAGGCCAATACCAGCCATCAGCTCTGCAGAGTCATCCAACTCAACCATCAGATTTATGGCCCTTCCCTGCAATTGGGACTCCCAGTCTTGCCAGTTCAGTATATCATCATGCCTTGCCCGACCTGCATGTGGTAGATGAACCGATCTCTGACAGGAAATACGGTTCTCTTCTTGGTCTCCTGCAGCAGGAAAGGTGCCTGACATCCATGCAAGAATGTACCATGAAGCAACACTCAAGTTCTGCTTGTATGACTGGACCTACTAGGTTACAAAATATAAGTCAAAGTTCAGCTCCTGGGGGAGGTAAGGAAACACTATCACTTTATTCTTTGATGGCATCCTATGTAAAGAGATAAAATAATACAGTCTGCTTTAAAGGTTCTCAAACTTGAGCCATCCTCAGCCTAGCTCACAGAAACTTTTTTCCAATGGATAGCTCATGCTGGGCACTGTGGTGCTTGGGATTGATTAGGCATATAGTATGGCTTCGTTAAAAATATGCATTGCCTACTTGCACAGCATTTCACCTTCTGGCTGGCATTAGGGGGATGTTTTAACTGAAAGTAAACATTATCCACAGTGCTATCAGGACCTCTACCTTCTAGGTAGCAGATATGGTGTATACCAGCTGCTCCAATATTATGACCAGAAAGGAATAGCCAGGTACAAGCCCTCAGCAACCTGTCTTGCTGTGTAGGGCGTTAGAGGGGTTCGGAATACAGGATGTGAAGCTGCAGCCCTCACCAGATAGGCCAGGGATTCCTCTCCCTCCCCAGTCTGTCTGTAGCTGGAAGGACTAGGGTAAAGGGGCTGGTGGGCCAGCCTTGCCTTGTCTCCCCTCCACGAAGCACCGCTGCCCTGTGTGTCAAAGGCACCAATTGCTCTCTGCGGTACGTTTCCCAGAGCTAATGCAATTCATGCAGAAACACTGATTGTTGATTAGTTATTGTTAGCAATTAGCAGGAATCCCAATCTCAGGTACCGCCAGCACACAAAAGAAAGATGACTGGTGACCGAAGTCCGTTTCCAGTAAGCTTATCGTAGAATGGTAGGGTTTGGAAGGGGCCTCTGGAGACCATGGAGTCCAACCCCCCTGCCAGCGCAGGATCACCCAGGGCAGGCCACACAGGAACAGATCCAGGCAGGTTTTGAAAGTCTCTAGAGAAGAAGACTCCACCTCTCTGGGCAGCCTGTTCCAGGGCTCTTGTCACTCTCACAGTAAAAAAGTTTTTCCTCATGTTGAGGTGGAACTTGCTGTGTTTCAGCTTGCTAGCATTACCTCTTGTCCTATCACAGAGCACAAGTGAAAAGAGACTGGCACCTTCTAGTTGACACCCACTTGACACCATGTCCACACAGCATCTAGTCTGCTGGCTAAAATTGCTCCCTTGTGAGTAGGTTCTGCCTGTGAGAAGCTCTCCGAGATCAAGCTTCCTGGCCAGAGCCCTGGTGCCCTGTTAGGGTACACCTGCATTGCTGGTCCTGGGCGTCACCCACATAGTCAGCTTGGCTCTGGGCTCCAAGAAAAAGGGTTGTGAAATTGTTTAGGAAGTTTGCTGGAAAAATACAGTGTGTCCTACCTTGTGCTTCTAGATAAAAGAGGACCAGGCATGTGAAGAAGCGATCCTGAGTCTTAGGTTTTGATAAATAGCCAGCTGTGAAATACTGAAAGGTTACCTGGTTTCTAACCTGCATCAGCAGGAATTTGGCAGAACATGGGCTAAAAACCATTTATGTCTCTAGGCAGTCTTAGCCACAGCTCCTCTTTGGAGGCTATCCCAAGGCTATGTTGTTATGAGGGCCCCAACTGCAGGTCCTCATAACCTCTTCCTGCTAGAGTGTCTAACACCTGTCTGTGTGCATGGAAAAGGGAGTGTGTATACATCTTCTGCTCTTGGTACATGGTTAGACAGATTTAGCTGAGGCTGTGTGGCTGTCTTGCACAGGCAGGTGCCCTAGGCTTTCTGCAGCTAGTAAACGACAGGCTAATTACTTTAAAGACACTGTCTGGATTTCTAGGATTTAATTTAAGAACAAAGTTAGGTGCCCTCTTCCCCAAGGGGGCAATGTGAGCCTAGCAAGGCTTGGGAGCCCAAGGAACTGACTCCTCCTCCAAAAAAAAGGAGATATTTCATGAAACTAGGCTTGGGATCAGAAAAGGCGAGCAGTGCTAACAAGAGTGGACTTCCGTTCAAAATTTCAGAAAGAAAATGAGTGTGTGTGTGTGAAATTGAAATTAAACAGCTTGGTGTCCCCCAGCCATCACCAATTAAAGAATTTTCTTTCAGGATGTTCACAGGGCCTTTCTGAATATTCAGGGAGCCTTAGAACACCACATGTGTAACACTCTGCGTGTGCTGACCGAGCAACCCCAAAGGAACAGAGGAGAAATGACTGGCCTGTGTTCGCAGGGAGTCTTTGGCAAGTCCCTAGGATGTGTGCATCTAGTCTGGCTGTGGGAGTCCCTGTTTCTTGGCTCTATCTGTTAAATATACTTTTCGTCGGGCTGTGTCATGTTTAAGAACAGCTGATATTTATATTTATGGAAGTATATATTGCTGTGCCAGACAGCACAGAGCTCCCCAGCACCTGTGCTATAGGCTGGGCTGTAAAAGCACAAGGTTTCTTTAGAAACTATTGACTACTTTTAGCTCTGTGTTGAATCTCTGCTTATCTTTAATATTTTATTTTCTTTAAGAGAGGAAAGCAAGCTCTTACCAAGGCCCAGAAAATCCCAGTGTAAGCCATGCCACTGCAGGTGAGTAATGAAACCAGTGGGTTTGGAACAAATTAATACTCACCTATGAAGGACAGCTGCCTTGCTTACACAGGATTAAAGATGCTTCCATGGTTGGTTACAGACTATGTTTCAAAAGCTTGCCTTTCTCCCAAGATCTCCACACCACCTCCCACAGCTACATTAACAAAGAGGAGGAAAAACATTCTATGCAAATGAGATATTATGGTTTTCTAACCCTGTGGTGGCAATACCACAATCCAAGCACCCAGCTTCAGGCTGAGATCCCTTCTGGACCCGTGTGCTCACATTACTGCAGTTTTCACCAATAACCCCACCACCCTGCTAGCAGAGTTGTTCTAAGAAACTATTCCCAAAGTATTCAGGCTTCCGTATTTTTATTAGTCTTTTGAGACTGTGTCACAACCTGGTGTTAGTTCTTTGATGTGCAATATTTTGGGATACTTTGGATGGGTCATTCTGGTTATTCTAGTAAGGGCCCTCTTGCATCAGACCCAAAGGTGCAGTTTTGTTTGCACAACATCTTTTGCATGGATTATGCTGTTTGACAGTCCTGATACTGCTGTGTCTTTCAGGTATTCAGATTCATGACCGAAGACGAGATTTGTACTTTTAGCAACTGGATGTTTCTACTTTATTCCGGAAGAGAAAATTCTTGCTGTGAACTTTTATTATTTGCAACTGTGAATCAAGAAGAAATGTACTGCAGCTATTCTGTGCTTTTCCTCTCCCTTGGAAGAATAGATGTACTATTTACTATTTGGGGAACAAAAAATCATATTTTTCTATTCAGTAAATAATTTCGAATAGCTGTGGTATTAAATCTGACACTATGTTTGTTGTGAAGAAACATTGTCTACTTAAGGCTTTTCATGTAGTCCTCTTGAAAGGACTCTTAGCACTTTTTAGTGTTTCCGTGTGTATTAATTGACCATCTCTTGATAAGAAGCATGATTCTTATCAATGCAGTTGATAACTGGTAAGTGCAGGGATGCAGTTTGCTTAGATTCAGTGCTGCAGCTTCTTAGCTTGAGTTGATATCTCCACATTGTTTAAAATATTTTAGACCATGGGCAAGAGACTTCAACACAACCATAGGTCAGCGGAGCACGTTATCATAGTTATGTTTTGAAAATACAGTAATTTTTAGCCATACTTTCAATTGTTGTCTACAGGGACATTCTTCAGAAACTATATAATCTGCATATGCCTGAAGGCACTGCTTTGCCCTCTTATAGTGTATAACCATCCTCTAGAAAGCACTGAATTAACGCCAGATGGGGGAGGAAATCTGGATCCTCAATGGATGCAATTAAAACACCATTGGGCAAAAAGCTGGAGGGTGGGAATGGTCTATTTTCCCAGCCTCTCTGAAGATGTAAAAGGTTCTTTTTCTAAATAAACTCCCGTGGGGTTGAATTTTAGATTAAGCTTGAAGGGCTTGGCTATCTGAACAAGCAAAAATCAATCCCTTGGGCATCCCCCAGCCCTCAGAGCGACTGAACGGAGGTGGAGTGGTCTCTATGCTCCTCTGCACAGCAGACCTGGCAGTTGGGAACTGTGCCTCAATCCTACACATCCAGATTCCCCCCTTTGCTTCACCACTCACCCTTGGCAAATATGTTTGCTGAAGCTTCTGTGAGTAAAACCTCATGTGACTGGTATTTAGGTTTGTGTATGTAATCCCTGCAGTAAGAGAGACTGCTTAGCCTTCATTGCAAATCCTAAGGATGAAAGAGATTTGGTTTTATTTTTTCCTTCTTCATTAGCTATACATTAATTTAATATAAAGGGACATGATTAACTTTTTCAGACAGCTCTATGCAGTTGCTTAAGGAAATTTGACCTTTGAGATCCTAGAGCTTGTGATTTTGTAGGACAAATCCTTAGCTGGTGTCAGTGTTTGTGGCCCTGTTTAGCCCAGGTCTCAATGCTGCCACTGGTCTACTTCAGTTATAACACCTTGTGAAATTTTATAAGTAATTTAAGTTCAGCAACTTCAGATGTTTATGGTACTGATTTAAAAAGAAAAAAATTTTAAATTCCAGTTTATATATGTTTGCTCTAGAAAAAAACATGAGGTCACGTGCAAGGGGAATTATTTAAATGAATAAAAGATAGCTCAACATCCTGTCTCCCTATAGATAAGCACTGAAAAATCACCTTTTTTTTTCCCCATATTTCTACAAAATTGCCTTCCTTCCCTTTTAAGTTGAGGAGTGCCTCTCCAATTAGTTTTTTGTCATCCCAAATCACTTAATTCCCTGATTTTTAAAGCTGTGTGGTAATATCATCTAGCTTCCTCCATGGGCCAGAGCAAAGATTTCCAAGCTGTGCTCCCTACATCTGTCTTCCTTGTGTGTGCACCGTAATTCCAGTGAAGTTACTGCTTCAAAATAGTGAAATAGTATTTTTGTCTCCCTCTGCTATACCTCCTAAAAGAAAATACTGAGATAACTTAGCTCTAATGTCTGAAAAGACATACAACTGTACATCTAAATGCTCTTAAAATGTAGTGCTTCTTCAAAGAGTTCGGTCCTGTGTGTGTCACAGCTGGGAATATTCAAGGTGACTTAAGGCCCATGGTTCTGGGGAATTGACCACATGGGATTGGACAGTGTGGGAGGGGGGAAAAACCCTTGTTTTTAAATACATGTCACTTATTGCCAGGGCACAAGAGATCGCTGATTCTGCCTTGACATGGTAACACTTTGAGCATTGCAGGACCACATCCTCGCCATCCAGCTGTGCAGCAGACCTGGGGGAAAGGGAGCAACTGTCTGGGCGACCCAAGGGCTGCTCTCTTATCCTTCTCCCCCCGTTGCCAGTGCTGTGAGCTGTGGTGCCAGTCTCTGCACTGGGCACACAGGTGCTTGCTCTCCTCCCTGGCTATTAGAAGAAGGATGACTTTGGGGTAGAGACCTGGGGGCCAGAGACTCTACTGCTCCCGTGTTTTGTGTTACACCATCAGAGCGTGGCTGGGTTTGTAGGCATCTTTCTTTTCTTCTGCAATAAAGACAGTTAACCCATCAGTGCAATTTGCCTTTAATGAGTTAGTGTGAATAGAGCTTTGAACATTACACAGCAGCTCTCTACGTCAGGTAAGCTTTTATATATAATATACATATGCATAATATATATTCCTCTACAATATTTTTTTGACCAGAGTAGAGTGTTTCTTGCTTTTTCCATGCGGGCTAATGCTGTGTTCCTGATGCTGCCATTGTGTTCCAGTGATGTTGTCTTCGTTCCCATTCAGTATATGTGCTCTTTTGCTCAGAAGGACTTGGCAGACAGCAACCTGCATTCAGCAGCTGCCATCTGGTACTTTCCACAGTTACTGTTGGTTCCTCCTCTGAACACAGCAATCATGGTGGTGATGGGAGAAGAGTTGTGGGATGTACAACAGCTTCCCCCTCCCTGAACACTCGAGCACCTCTGCAGAGACCACTCCAAAGGACAGAAGGACAAACGTTGTGCTGGGTGTTACATTTTCTGGGCACTTACTGACCCTATGGGGAACCACTGTTTGCCTTCATCTGGTACAGTTTCTAAAGGTCTAGTCCAGGAATAACTTCTTACATGGACGGTTTTTCTCCTATCTTGTTCTGGGGGGGGAAGGTAAGATACAAACTATACACTCCATGAGCCCTGTTTGGAGGTTAACGCAGAGAAAAAGACTCAAGTGTTTTGACCTCCCTACCCTGTGTTTGTTGTTTTTTGGGTTTTTTTGATAAGCCACAGGAACTGCTGTACATTTTTTCACCATGCATGTCCCAGGACACGGGCAGTTTCTTCTGCGTATCTTGTGTTTGTGGGCACCTTGCTCTGCCTTCTTGTGTGGGATGGCCCCGGTCCAGCTCCTCCTCTGATGGTCAGATAAACCTTGTGGGTGGCAGGGAGCAGCAGAGCTGGCTTAGGTACTCCACCCCATTTTAGTCACTCAGTAGTAGTGTTAAAAATAGTCCTGGACTGCAATGGCAAACAAGAGAGATTCCTTTGCTATTAAAGAAAAACCTTTAGTTTTTTGATTGGTTGTTTTTTTTTTTTAAAAAAGGGTAGAGGGTGGGGTCAGGAATGCTACCGGGTAGCTCAGCCACAGTTTAAATGGCCTCTCACAAAGATGGTGGTGAAACACTGGCCCAGGTTGCCTGGAGAGGTGTCAGATGCTCCATCCCTGGAAACATTCTAAGTCAGGTTGAACAGGGCTCTGAGCAACCTGCTCTAGTTGCACAATATCCCCACTCACTGCAGCGGGATTGGACTAGATGATCTTTAAAGGTCCCTTCCAACCCAAACTGTTCTATGATTCTTCTGGGCATTTATTGTCTCTTTTCCCCATCAGCACAGCTTTTTATTTGAAATCAATCTAGTTCTGAAATGTCCCAGAAGTCGTGATGGAGATATGACAGTATGTCTGCATTTTTGTCATTCCCAATTTTGGATGAACAGCTGGAAGAAACACAAATTCTCCCATGTACAATTGGGCTGGAGGTGGCAGCACTTTGCTGAGGAGCTTGGTTGTCTCGGGGGTCACAGGGAACAGCCAACTCACAGTCACTCTAACAGCGATGTCACCTGGGAAAATGGTATAGCTGGTGGTCCTCATTCTGCAGCTGATACCCCACAGCCATTTCATGGAAAAGAACCCAAGCTGCTGTTGCTTTCATTTTTGTTCAGGTGTCAGGTAATTTCTCCCATCACAGGGGAGGAAGGAATGCTTTGCGTATCCACGTGGCATGAAGCCTTTAGCAAACACTCGCTCGTCGCTGGAATTTTTGACTGTCTTGTGCTTTTTCAGCCTCTTTTCTGGCAGGATCTGCCACACTGGAATGTCCTGCTCCTGACGAAGTGCTCAGAGTCACACAGCAAGGCTGAGATCTCGCTGACGCGTGTCAGCACTGCTGAATTTTCAGTTGTCTGAACTACAGGTGTGATCTGTGCCCTGTGCAGTGTTGCGAAGGTCAGGAAATAGGAGTCATTTTTGTGAAGGTAAGGAAATAGGAGTGATTTTTGTGAAGGTAAGGAAATAGGAGTGATTTTTTTGCAAGTCTCCAAACTCTGTTTTTTTCATGAAAAATAATCTCAAAAGTGGTTCATATGGGAAAGTTTTCAAAGTGTTGAAGCAAGCATGTAGTTCTGGGTAAGAGAACAGAGAATTCATAGCATCCTTCCCCTCCATCACGGGGAGCAGAAGCATGGGTAGGAAAGAGCTTGCCACCTGACTGAGAAGCTTTCACCTTCTTAACTGGGGCTGTTTAGTCTTGAGAAGAGAAGGCTCAGAGAGGATCTTATTAATGTCTATAAATATCTGAGGGATGGGTGTCAAGTGGAAGGGGCCAGTCTCTTTTCTGTGGTGCCTAGTGATAGGACAAGAGGTAACTGTCACAAGCTGAAACGCCTCAAAATGAGGAAAACACTTCTTTACTGTGAGGGTGATGGAACCTGGAACAGGCTGCCCAGAGAGGTTGTGGAGTGTCCTTCTCTGGAGACTTTCAAAACCCACCTGGATCTGTTCCTGTGTGGCTTGCCCTGAGTGATCCTGCTCTGGCAGAGGGGTTGGACTTGATGATCCAACCATTCTATGAACCTATGATTCACTTGTGAACGTGACAGCTTCTCATTCCTGGGTGGGTGAGCTCCCACATCCCCCAGGAAACTGGCACGCAGACCAAGCTTAGCCCTTTCTGAAGGGCTGACTCCGTTTGCTTCATTTCCAAGTAGCCTGGAGAGCCTTGCAGGTTGCCAAGCCCCACCGCTGGGCACGCAGAACCTGGCAGGCTGGTGCTGCCGCCTGCAGCCACCCCAGCTGGAGCTGCCATAAAGGGGGTACTGGGGCCAAACCTGCCCACCCCATCAGTGCATCTGCTCAGAGAGCACAGTGCACTGCCAGTCTTTTCCAAAGCTGGTGTCAGTAAAAATGCCCCTTTTAGTTATTTTTTTTGTGAGTGGGTGTTTGTTGTCTTTTTTCCCCTTGGACAGATTTATGACTCAGTGAACATGTGGCCTTGGGGTACACATGAAAAAAAAACCCAAAATAGCTGGAAGAAGCAAGTTCCTGGGACCAGTGAAAACATTGTTGCACTGCAGTCTGGGAACCAGCCCTGTTTTTCTCTCCTGTCTAGTTTAAACCACTGCATGTTTTGGGCTCAGGGCTCTAATCCACTTAGCTGCTGAGCCACCAAGGCCTTGGTACTCCCTTCTGAGTTATCATATATCATTACACTTGGAGGATTTCAGCAGAAAACTTATGTAAACTGCTGGTTTTGGTGCCTTGGTTGCTGGGAGGAGGATGCTCTCCTCCTTTCAGCATCACACACAAGGTCAGAGGGCTGCGTGTTACCGCATTGGCTATATTGCTGAGCAAGCAACTTGGCTGTGATCACACCATGCAGATCACAATTTCTCTGCTGAGGAGGTGCAAAAGTGACTGAGGGGTGGGAAGCTGGGCTGCAGCACGGAGCCTCTGGGCTCCCTAGGCCAGCTCAGAAGATGTTTTCAGGTGGCTGAAGCCATAGTGGAATTAGCTGACCCAAACTGGCTACAAGCCAACTCAAATATGGTGTTCCCCAAAACATGGTCCAGCAAGAGTCCTCCAGGCCCTCTCTCAGCAACCATGAACATGGCCAAGCTACTCAGCACCTACGCTGCTGGTTCACGCTGCTCCCGCTGTGTGATGTCCCAGCGGGGCTTAAGCTGTGTGCAGCAAACCCCATGAGCAAGGCTGGCCACACAAAGCCCTGGCATTCTGGAAAGGTGGCTGCTTCCCCACCCTCCATCCTCACCTCTGTACCCTCATCTCCACCTAGCAACCCAGTCTGGGCTTTGCTGCCTCTGGGTTTGAGCGATTTGTGTTTTTCCCATCTCTCATTCTCTGCATGGCGAGTGCCAGGTACAGCACAGGGCTATGTAAATATTGCCGAGCTGCGTTTCGTACTGAAATACAACATTTCATCTCCTGCTTACTACCTTTCCATGGGAGATAGGGATAAAGGAACAGCTCCCTCCCACAATTAAAACGAAAAGTTTCTACGCTCCGCATTATGACTCGTTCACATTAGCTCCCACTCCTGCATGCTCACCGAAGAGAAGTGTCACTTTAGGTAAATCCCTCTGCCAAATGGAAAAACAAATTGAGCGGATGGAAGGAAACTGAATGTACCGAACAGCCAAAGGGCATCTCTGGTAACTGAGTGCAGCCTAAAATAATCCTGCACTGGCTGCCTGTCGCATGCTGTCTGCCCATGCCTGGATGGCTGCGGGTGACTCCAGCAGCAGCAGAGAAGCCCCCCTGGATGAACAGGCTTCATCTGTTACCCCATATCCATAGGCTCAGAGATGACCCTAGTCTTGCGGATACCACTGGATGATGTGACAAAGGGACGATATTTTGTTTTGGCCTTGGAGAAGATCAAATGTTTCCTGATCTTTAAAGATTAGTTCCCATCAAAGCCTTGGAAGTCTGTTTGTCTCGAAGTTTTGTGGCCCCCATCGAGCTGCTGGCTCCACAGAACAGCCTGGGTCTGGTTGCGGCTCTGGATTTTTGGAGGTTGTAGAACAGCATGGGCTAATGTAGAAAAGCCAGGTTCTGAGGAGGACGGGAAGGTTCTTGGGAACTACCCAATTATCCTCAAGTCTCAAGTGTGCGCCGGATAAATGATATTTAACAAAAGTTACCATGTGTAGCTCACCAGCCTGAGGAACATTGTGTGCAATCTGGGTACTGTACTCATACCGCTCCAGAGAAAAACACAAGGCCTAATTAAAAATGATGGGCAATTAGGAAAGTCCTCCAGCTGGACTTTTTGAAGCACAAAGGAGGGTGTTTTTTTAAAGTAGAATAAGTAGAGTTCAAGGAAAGTCTGCTGGTTTTAGTCAAGCTGTCACATAACTGTGACATGTGGGACATGCAATACTATCACGGTTCACCCACCCCACGTTGTTGGTGCTGGATTTGTGCCATGTTTTAAGAGCAGATTAGCATCAAAATGCTCTGTCTCCCCTGCCGAAGGTTGCACCAACCACTGCTGACTGCAAGCGTGCGAAGAGCAGCCAGACGTTATTTAGCTTGTGAATCATAAAGGTGCTTTGGTAGAACGACAGCATGAAGGACCGTGCCACGTCGTGGGTACCCAGCACCCGAGGTCTCTGCGTAAAGCAAAGGTGAGTGATTTACTCTGAGTAAAAGGGCTGGGGCAGGGGGTGTTTCCACTCTGCTCCACGCAGGATCTGAGCACCTCTCACTGACCTCCCTGTTTGCCGACAGAGCATGAAACAGTGGTTGCTCAATGCCTGCCCTGGGCAATTTCAACTGCTTTTCTGAGTCTGTCCAAATAGGTAGGACCAGGAACACAGCTGCACCGCTTACCCTGCTACTTGCAAAAAAAAATGCTATGGAGGATTCATTTTATTAGATGGATTAAAGGAGTAAATTCATATGCATCATCTATAAGGTGGTATATTGAACACAGCTGGTCAGCAAGGCTCCTTCACCACCCAGGACAGGGCTGAGCTGCTGACAGTGCATGACTAACGCCTGCCCAGGCAGAGCCTGGTCTGATGAGGAGGCTTTGAGGGCTGCCATTCAAAACACGCTATTATGGGCTGCTTCTCCTGCAGGAACACCCATGGGACTGTGCAATGATGGAGAAGATCAGGAAGCAAAGCCACACTGGAGCTCACAGACTCAGGCAGGCAGCGAGTCGAGGGATGCAGCACACATCATAATCCTCCAAGGCATCCCTGGACAGCATCTTGCCAGCACAGGCACAAGTGGTGACCCCAACTCTGTGCACAGAAACCTGCCCACAGGCAGGTGTGTCCCAAACAGTAGTGTTGTTTTTTTTTAATTTAAGGTTTTCTTGCTTACACAGGAAAACAGCCTGTGAATAGTGGTGAGAGCTAACAGTTTGAGAAGCAGCTCTGACATCCCGCAGGGTGCTGGTGCTGCCTGGGCTGCAGCAGCCTTCCAGGCAGCTCTGAATCCAGGCAGATTTCCCATGCTGACATGCTGTACGGCACAAAAGAACCATGTAACAGTGACTAATGAGATTTGCTGCCCATGTCCATGCAGAAACACTTGGGAAGGGAGAGGTTTCAGGGAACTCGCAGCCTTCTCTAGTGTTCCTCCCTGCCTGGGAAAAATGCTTTCCATGGCTTTACAAACTGGGCAGTATGTGACCTTAGAGCCAGGTTTATTGCCCTGTGAATATCCATCTCCCTCACCTCTCATGTACTTGGCTGCAGCATGCACAGAAGTTTGCTTTAATGGGGGCTGAAAACCCTGATTCTGGCTTTAAAGCTTATGAAAACAGACAGAAACTTCCTCACATGCAGCGGTGCATCAGGAGTTTAAGCCGTGGCAGATCAGCCTGTGTCTCTGACTTTGTTTATGTCAATAAGAGCAGAAATGTTGCACATCTCTGCAGGCATCACCAAAGGAAAAAATTATTGCATCCAGTCAATCTGGCTCAGTTTGAGCCATTCTGGGATTGTGGTTGGAATCTTTTATAGCAGTCTTGAGAGGAGGGAGAGAAATCTGTAATTAAATCAATGCATATGTAAACGAGCATCTGCCACAGAACCAGTTTAACTTCTTTGTGTTAAACATGTATTTCTGTTGACGTATTATTTGTGACATATTCTTTGTATATAAGGGTGTTATTAGTTGTATTTTGGCTTGATTTAAGCAATTAGATGAGTCAAATCATTCTATGCATTAGCAGGATTGTTTAAGCCGTTACGTTGGCTCTTGGTGTGTGTTCACATCTCTGCCTCCCAGCTGACAGCTACCTTCATGATTTATGATTATTCAGATGTAGGTTTGGGTAAATCGTGCAGCTGATTGATAAACTGTCAGTGCTCAGGTTTTCACTGACCAAATGTGGTTGGATGTGAAACCAAGAGTCCTTCTTGCAAGATTGTGTTTGGGTTTGGTTTGTTTCCGTACCTCTCTAAAAGCCCTTCTGAAACCTCAGCCAAAACAACGGCTTCAGTAACTTCAGTCTAATTCTTTGGTGGCTGTAAACTCAAGTAGCATTATTTCAGTCATCTGGCATATAGTAAAAATACTGAGTCTGAAGCCTTTATGGCATGAAAGAAGAAATTGTTATTTCCCATGTAGGAAATGAGTCCGGTCTTGCATTTCCTGAAAGCTTGGTGCTGCCACTTACTCCGTGGATAAACTTGAATCGTTATTCTTTGTTTCTTTTCAGGGCCTCATTCAGAGCTTGGACCTCCTCAAAGCTCTCTTGAAAAAAAATATATATTCCTATCTGATCTCTTTGAAAAGAAATTACTTTTCTGTCTGTGGTCACTCAGTCTGCAGTGACACTCCGCGGTGTGCAGGGTTTGTGCCTTGGATGTCAGAGGATAAGCATCACTTCTTCCTGTGGTATACACTCATTTCTTCCTAAATTGGGACGTCCAGTTGTGTCAGTATGGCTTGGTCAGGAGAGATGCTTGGTCTCACCTCATTACATGCATATTTTGGCTGCAGCAGGTTTTCACTAGCTGTGCATAGTTCCCTGCATCCTTGGCTCAGGAAAATGCTGCAACTCTCTTCTCTTCTGCAGCATATTTCTTTTCATCTCCTGCTCTATGTTGCTTCCACCGCTGCTATGAAAGGACAGTGGGAACAGTCCAAACAACAAGGGTCACCTCCGGCTGCTATTGCATGGTACAGCACTTGGAGATTATCAATGCTGTTGGAGGTACTTTGCAAGCCTGAAGATGTACGATGTGTTTGCACATAGGCAATGAAGTTTGCCCCTGTTTTGTGAGTAGATTCATCGTGCTACTGGTGCTTGTGGTAGACACATGGTGCAGCTCCTGGGTGACAAATGCCCTGTCATGGTGCCAGTGTGGTGGTTCCAGAAGACTCCATCAGGATGAGGCTCTACTGCTGTCCAGAAGAATGAATGAAAACATGTTCACTGATCCCAGAGATTTTAACATTTCTCACTCTCTGCTGCTGCTGCTGCAGTCTTTGAACATTACATTTGCTGTAGGGCCAGCAAAAGACACAAAAATAAGAAAGGGATTGAGACAATGAATACAAACACTACCTATTAACCTGGTGGTAAAACAAGAAGCTATTTGGAAAATCCACCTGCAGTGCAAAGCTGATGGGTGCCTTGGGCTCAGTGCTTTTGCACATGCCTTAGTCCTCGAAAGGAGGCAGTAACAGACAGTGTGCAATCCAACTCTTCTTCCCAAGGTCCTGACTCCCACAGCTCCCACTGCTTCCCGAGAGGCTGCACTGTGTCCCAGAGGCACTGTCAAACAGTGCAGTGTGGGAATCAAACTTCTCCCCAGTTTTAGCTTGATGAAGTGCTGCATTGCTCTATTGCATGGGTAAAAGTAGTGAATTCCCACTGCTAAGGAAAAGAAAACTGCAGAGCACCTCAGCAAGGATCAGGCAGATGGGTGAAACGAGGGAAAGCAAGTGCTTTTGTTGCAGTGTGTAACCCAACTGTGGTTCTCCCAGCCCAGGGACCCTGTGAGGGACAGCAATATGCACAGGTCTCTCCTAAATGCAGCTCTCTCGATGCAACCCCCAGTGTAGGAGCTTACAAAAAAACTTTGATGAGCACAAGGTGGGTCCTTAATTTCTTTGGCTATCAGCTACTCTTGGAGATGGGCACTGGATTTTCACTCCTAATGTAGGATGGCTTTTATGCCCAGGGTCTCCTGAGCTCCAGCTTGACTGGGCTGGCATCATAATCCAGCCCTCAACCCATGTAATGGTGTGTGCTTAAATGCTGTGTGTGGGAACCAAAATCAGCTGGTCAGTGTGCTGCCAGTCCAGGTGAGACTTTCTGTCCTGCCACCACCGAGCCCTGTAGGGACACAGCAACTCAGGAGTCACATCTGCTGACTGCTTCCTTGGCTGTAATCACACCCCAGAGCTGCTGAGTTTGGTGTTCACCGAGGCTGTAAGCTGGACTGATGTATGAAATGCTTAAGGGCTCTTCATTAATTTTGTATGTTAATATCCCCAGGACAGCTATGTAATTTCAAGAGCATTTCATTTCCCATGCAGAGCTCTGGCCTTTTTTCTACCTGAGGCATCATTTTATGAATGACTTGCTGGCACTTTGCCACCCAACAGAAGCCATCACATTGCAAAGGGCTATAGTGGTGGCTCTTAGGGAAGAAATTTCCTCCTCCTTCTGGGCAGGAAGAGAAAGTTGACCCATCCCGTGAACAGTTATCCACAGGCTATGAGGACGATGTGGGAGCAGATGCTTCAGATGTCCTGCGATCCTCCAGGCCATGTTGCTGCTCCTGTGCCATTTGAGAAGGGGAAGGCATGGCCCCACCCGTGCGAAGGGGTTGGAAATTGTCCTTCCCCTGAGTCCTTATATGCTGCTGGCGAGGGATTTCTCACAGGTTTTGGAAATACACTCAGAAGAAGGAATCAGTTGCTGCAGAGTTTTTTGGTGTTATCCCTCTCTGACCTGGAAAAGTGTCCCTGCATCAAGGTGGGCACTGCCTCTGGATCTGGCATGGCTCCACGATGTGTGTGCCTGGTGGGGTTTTAGCTTGCACGCTTCAGTGTACACACAGCCTTGGCCTTGACCATCCCTTTTGGGCAGAGATGGGTTTAGCTCCAGATCCCATGACATGACTGAGACAGCTCACAGGTCAGTGTGTCTGGGTGGACTCTCACACCCCATTCTTCAGAGAGGGTACTGCAGCTTCACTTCAGTGGGGTTTTTAATAAAAGCAACTAGTTGTTTTAGGAGGTTTGTAGGAGAAGGAACACTAGTGGCTGTGGCTGTGACCAAAGAGAACCTGGAGAACCTGGCCCGGATTTCAGTAGGGACAGTGTTTGGTAGCTTTTGAAGTGGGCTAAAAGGACATATTTAGGTCTAAGAGAGCTCCATTGTCTAGTGTTGATCAGATATGACCTTTCCATATGGTTCTTTCAGGCACCATGAACCCCAAGCTCCATCCACCTGGGAGATGCCCGTCCATCCTTGCCATGCAGGAAGGAGAACTTGCTTTACACCTTCTCCCTTTGAGGTATGTGAAGGAGGGTGGCACAAAACACTTGCAGGATTATGCAAAGACCAGGGCTCATTGTTAGAGATCCAAATCACGTGCTTCTACTCTCTAGGGCAAGCTCGGTGGTTTTTCTGGCAATAGCTGACCAAGAGGTCATTTCACCACTAAACTCTTCTGAGGATGTTTTCAGCAGCAGCTAGTGCTGAGAAAAAGAACCCGGTAAACATTAGAAGAAGATTGTGAGATTACCTGGTTTTGTGGTTCACTATAGTTTTTCATGGGTGGGCTCTGTGGTGTGAACCTACTTTCACTTCCATTGATGCTCTTGCTTTGCAAAACTAAAGAAAAAAGACTGAGTCCCCTTTTCAAAGATCCTGACGACTGCCCCAGAGGCTGCAGGGTCTGCTTTCACCAGCCTCAGGAAATTCACCTTCCTGCAGCAAATCCAGGCTGTTGCTTAGACACTGTCTCTGCATCGTGTGGCACTGCCACAGACCTTCACAGTCTGGGGATACTGGAAGTAGAGCTGGGAGGCGTGTGTGTGGCAGCGCTGAGGCTCAGTGTAGCACTGTGTAAACATGGGCTGTAGGGATTCAGATCAGCTCCTTGAGAATTAGTCGGGAAGGTCACTGACCATTCGCAGTAAGGCAATGATGCTCCTCAGGAACTGCATTGCAGAATGAGAAGTGAATGGGATTGTGGGAGGGCTGGGAACTTGTGAGGTGTTGACCTTGGCTGACTGCCAGATGCTCAATCAGCCGCTCTCTCACTCCCCCCCCCTCAACAAGACAGAGGGAGAAAGTAAGATGGAAAAGCTCATGGGTCAAGGTAAGGATCACTTACCAGTTACCACCACAGGCAAAACAGAATCAATTTGGGGAAAAAAAGGGATGTATTAATCATGCAGCCTCACCTTGACATACAAGCCACTGAAAAAACAGTGCTCTGAAGATTAGAGTTGACATAGTGATTTTTTTCTATACCCACTGAATATATTTTGCTCTTTCCATCTCTGGATCTTTACTGTTCCCAGCAACAGAGTTGTCTCATTTCACCAGTGATGAAATTGAAACCAGTTGACTTATCTAAGCTATCGTAAGCAACCAGACACAGGCAGCAAGAGAAAACTGGAGTCCTGACTTCCAGATCTCTCCACCTATATGCCCAGGTGGTGAAGGTAGCAGGATCCACATCCCTGCCAGCTCCTGGCCTGCAGCAGAGCATGGGGAGGCTGATGCTGAGGGAGCTGGCTGGGATATCCTCTGGGTTTGCTTTCCTTTCTCTCAAACCACTTAGACCTGTTTTCAGTACCGTTCCCCAACTTACTGTCACGCGGCTGACAACAGTCAACAGCTACGTGGGTAGGTTTTCTTGTGGCTCAGCAAAATGGAGACAGTTTCTTGACAGCTGCACATTCGTCTTCCCCTCCCTGAATACTGGGGGAAATGGTCCTTTTTTCTGTCCTCATGGTTAGTGCTATTTGGGTGATTTCCTTGAACAGGGTGTTTGGGGTTTTTCTTTCACTGTATTTTGCAGCAACTGGCCATTTCATCATGCAAACCTCTCTGACCGCATCATATCTGTGTAGTAGTTCCCTCCAGGTGAGAAGGGGTTTTTTACGCCAGTTTTTCCACTTTAAAATAAAGGTTCCTTTTCTGCTAAGAGGGAATTACAACTTCTTGGGTTTGGTGACTCATTCAAGTGAGTGAGGAGAAGTGTGTGTCCCCCCAGACTGGGCTTAAGAGGAGCTGCTCTGGAAATAAAAAGATGTACCCTGAGCAGCGTTTGCATGTCCCCAGTCCAGCTTTCATCAGCTGATGTGGTGGCAGAGGTGGGGTCCAAGGGGAGATGGGGATGGCTGCCTGGGTTTCTAGCTGAGCTTGAACATCAACAGGGAAGCTGAAATCCTATAGCTCTGCAATTTGTTGTCACAAGCTGTCCCCTGGGGTCATAACAAGCACCCACCCATGAGGTACATAGCTCTCTGTCTGATTTATTATACATAAGATAAGTTTGGAGGAGTCTTTTCCAGACAAAGCTTATTCTGCTTGTGTGACTTGATCCTGGGGGATCTGCTTGTGGATAATCAACTTAATTTTGTGGGTTTAGCCCCATCCCCTCCTTAACCAAAATTCTTGAACAAGCCACATTTTTCCATAGCTCTACCGGAGCTTTGTCCACACCTTATGGGAAACCTCTGGGCGGGATGAAGACAGCTGACACTCAACGTGCTTCCTGCAGGGTTCCACCAGCCCATCACAACCCAAGCATGGCCGTGGCAGGAACCGGAGCAGAGCTCCCACATCACGAAGCAGCCATGCAAGAGGGGCCGGGGCCCGGTGTGAGGTTCCTAGCACGGCAGGCACCCCGCGGGAGCCGTCTGGGTACGTACCTGGCCCCTGTGGTAAATGTGACATGAGCTGAGGTCTCTTGACACACTGCAAACAGGCTGCAGGCTGCAAGCTCCGAGAAGTGCTGTGTGTCTGCCAGTAACAGTGACTTGTACCTAGAAACTGCAGTGGATTTGCTTCCAGAATCAGTGGGATTCAGAGGCTGGAGCTGCAGCATCTTCTGCTGTCACGTTCCTGGAAGGATAAGAGATGTCCTTGCTTGCATGTCAGGGCTGTGATTCACCCAGGCTGAAGCTACTTCTTGGAAATGCCTCTTCTCTGAGCTGTAAAGGTCAGCGGGGAATGCTGCAACTTACTTATCCAGTGGCATACCATCACCAGGCACTATGCATGACCACTTCTGTTAACCTCACTACTCAGTTCTGAGTGTGCAGCACCCTTTGCAGAAAGGACGCTTTACACAGGCAGCTCAGCTGGGTGTTTGGAGACCTGCATCTCTCTGGGAAGTGTCAAAAAAAAAAAAATTCAGAGCAGGTCTTCCTGGTGACAAGCATGTCTGGCTGTGATGGAAATGGTATACAAGTGGGCAGAAGAACTCAAGCTGCAACACAGCCTTTTCCCATGGGCACCTCTGTTGAAAAAGAAATATATGTCTTGGAAAAATTTAGTATTTATTTGTGGAACAACTTGTCTACACAGACAACCTGGTTTTAACCTTCTCACTGTTTAGAAAGAGAAACATCTTAAAAACCCTTATGTCAATGCTGCAGCACTGCCATGGAAGTCTCCATCCTCCATCTGCTGCATCCTCAACGCACTGTGGAGCAAGGCAGTCCCTGTCTTCCAAGGTGAGAGCTTGACATTTGTCATCCCACTGCCACCATTTTCCTCTGCAGAAGCCCTCTGAGCTGCTGGGACTGCTGGTGTGGAGCTGGGAGTTCGGGGCTGAGGCCATGGTGCTCCCAGCAGCGCAGTGTGCTGGCCCACCAGCTACCTCCAGTTGGAAGGGGTCCTGCATGTGCAGTGTGTGCTGGGACTCCGCTCTGCAAAGGAAAACAAAAGAGAAAATGAATTGCTGGTGTGTTTCAACACTCCCACTTATCACGCTCAGCTGCCTCTGCACTACTCAGACATGAACTTAGTAAGGTGCGAGCTGGGGCTGAGGTGCCCGTGTTATCCTTGTCCTTATGGCCGGGTGTCTCCCTTGATCTCTGCAGCTGAAGCTCCTTGGCTTTGCAGTGCTGGAAAGCTGCCCCAGTGGCCAGGATTTAGTCTGAGAGGATCCTTCCTATGCTAGCAGAATGGTTTCCATGGCACCTGGGGTGTCTGGTCTTCTATTTCCACTTCTGCATATGTTGTTTCCTTTTAATTTTACCAGCAAGGTGACACTGAGATGATCTTGCTACTCAGGTCTCTGTGCACAGGCAGTAGTTCCTATGAAAGAGGTGTCATCCACCCCTGCCTGGAGGTTGTCCATGTGGCAGTTGGTGAAACCAGACAAGTGGGGCCAGATCTCAGCCCAGACCCAGGCTTTGCACCACCTCTGGTCATGGCATGGGAGCTGCCAGCCTGGCTTGAGGCTGTCACTCTCTCTTCCCCGCTGTGGCTGCCAGCACTTTGGTTGAACACAGACCTGGGCTCTGCACTGGTCTTGCTCCCATGGGCTGTGGGGAAAATGAAGGCAACTGGACCTCAAGGAGACAGACACCAGCCACGGGGCTCTGCTTCCTTGGCCGTGCAAAGGAAAGCCTGAAGCTGGGGTCTGGTCAGAAGGAGAAATTCCTGGAACATCAGTGCTTTGTGGAAGCTGGACTTGATCTCTTCTTTAAGCAGGTCTTGTCCCTGGCCTGAGCACTACGAATGTTATTATGTCAGCAGCAGCTTTTGCAGCTTTAGTTTTTTCTCCCCACAAAGCCCTTTGCTCCATGGCCTGAGGAGCAGCCCCAGCAATGCCCACAGCCCCAGAGTGTTGAGGAGGTGAGGCTGCCTGTGTGCTTGGCTCCAGGGCTCCTCCAGCATCACCTGCGGCATCACATCCCAGCACCACATCCCAGCACCGAGGCCCTTCATTTTTAGCAAAAACTTTCCATGTGACTGTGTGTGGAGGGAGGGACAGGGCAGGGAGGGGAGGCAGAGGAGTCACTACATGGCAGAGCTGGTTTAGCGTCTGCTGTCTGCTGTGTCTGTTGCAGCCTCACAGGGATTTTACAATGGATTTGTTACCAAGATGTCACCCCATTACTCAGACCGTGGCCCAGGAGCAAGCTATGGCTGGGGCTGCTGCAAAGCAGCTGGTCAGGGCAAGCGTTCACACCCTCATGCTGCAGCAGGGCTGGCACTGTGCAGGAAGAGGGCTCCTCGTGCTGCCTACGTGCTTGGCTCAGAGCAGCACGGAAAGGGCTGTGGGTTACCATTGCAGTATCTATTGCATGCCATTGAAGGTGATGCTGCTCTGCCTTTGCATCGCTTTGCAGGACGTTCTAGATTGGTTTTGCTGCCTCCAACTGTGTGAGCATCGCCTTGGTTGGGCTCTCCGATCGAGTGTTACTAGAGAGCATGGCTACTTGTGGCTTTCCACCCAAGCTCCCAGGCGCTGCCTTCTCCATGAGGATGTTTAGTCCCAGGCAGGGGCTGAGGAGTTTCTCCCCAAAGCCCTCAGGTCAGAGCAGTGCTCCTCATCTGCCCCTCACCCTTTTGGCTGCTCACCCTGGCTGGCTGAGCTCTTGCCATTGCCAGCAGCGTCATTCTTGCTCACCTTGGACCTGTGTGTGACCCCAAGGGGACCCCAGTGATCCTGAGGTCAGGATCAGCACAACATCCCGGGGGTTTCAAAGGTCGACAGAGAGAGAGGGGAGAAATGACAGCAAAGGCCAAAAGGGGATGCAGTAAAGAGCCGTGGAAGTGGTTCTCATAGTGGTGAAGAAAGCCCTATGATGAGAACTTTATGGAGGTCAGTGTGCGTAAGGTTTTGAAAAAGATGAGCAATTTGAATGAATATTGGCTTGGCAGGGGGATTGTGGTTTAATGCAGGAGAGAAAGGCAGAAGATTAAGTCAGTGGCTGCCAAATCAACCCTGGGAGATTGCCCATCTCTTGATAATGTCCAATCAGGATCCTGATGATTTGTCACGAGATGTGTCAGTGCCACACAGCCCTGGTGGGATAGCCGGGCACAGCCAGCCCAGGGCTCAGCCAGCACAAGGGCTCACTGAAAACTTCTGGCTAGAGAGGAAAAGGCTGTGCAGCAGGGCAGCTGATCCGGGTTGTGTCTCGCCATGGCAGAATCCACCCAAAATCCTCAGGCTCCCATGCGTCCCAGCACTGCACATGGCATCACCTCCTGAGCTTTGGCCAAGAGCTGTGAAACCCTCCTTAGGGCACAACACAAACCCTGACCTATGGGTATGTCCCACCCGTGTGGCTGGGGACCCTTGTACGGCAGCGGGAGACGCGGGCTGGGTTGCTCTGCCATGGCAAAGCTGGGTTTGGCCCCATGGAGCTCAACGAGGGCTTGGAACCGGCTGCGCAGCGGCTGCCAGGGGCCCAGCCCCACAGAGTGGGGAGGAACGGCAGCGTCCCCGCGCTCCTCCCGAGGCTTTTGTTTTGTTTGCAAGTCCCACGCAGATGGAGAACATGCAGTCCTGTCCTGACGGGGCGGGCAGGGGAGGAAGGGGCGATGCAAAGACGATGCTGGGACCCTCCCCACCCACCCCATCGTGCCATGCTGTGGGAGGCAGCCGCCAGTGTCGGCAGCCCCATGGCCTCCCACGGGTTTTGCTTTTCCCCTCTCCTACCCTCTCCCTTCGCAACATGCAAAGGGCAGAGCCTTGCTGGGGCGTTTCTCTGCGGCTTTGATGGTCGCGGGCCCCCGCACCCTGTACCCGGGAGAGCTGCTTCAGGCAGTCAGCAGAGTGCGGGGGGACACATGGGATGCTCCCGCTCCCTTCCGCTGTGACTCAGGCAGCAAGTGCTTGTTTGGCAGAGCCGAGGCCGGGGGGGTCCCCGTGCCAGGCTCTATTTTTAGGAAGCCGGGAGAAGTAGGTGAAGCCATCACAGCAAGACGTTTCTAGTGCAGTTTGTGGATTCACAGGTTCAGTGAAGCTCAGTGTCAGCAGTTTAGGGGCCACGTTCTCTCCGT
>WTSP01010591.1:83870-102487 GCA_025331215.1 Actenoides lindsayi | reverse complement strand
GGTCACCGGGAATGAATGGGGAAGGCGGGGGGACCAGAACGGGGCGATGGGGTCGGGAGGTTACAGTCGCCCCGCAGTCGGGGCCGCCGCTTTTTCGGCCCTTCTCGGCCCGCGCTTCCCTCCCGCCCGGGAAGCGCGAAGGGCCGAAGGCGGCTTCCGTCTGCGAGGGCTTGGGGGGGAACCTGGCAGGGGCCGGGAGCGCTCGGTGCAAGGTGAGATACCGGATTAAGGGCATCCGGGGCAGGAGCGGTTCCTGTTGTGGGGAAGAACCTCGCAGAGTCTCCTCTAGGTGGGAGCAGGGAAAGCGATTCTCCTTAGCGTGAGATTTTCCGACGTGTTTGTGGGCAGGTTCGCATCGCGAGTTGTACTGGGGGCAGTTCTCTCGCTGCGTTCCTTTAGAGCTTCCTCACAAGGCCAGGCCGCTCTTCTGACCTGCAGTGAAGTGCTCCTAGGGCTGGGCACTGAACTCGGGCAGCAGTGAGGTGCAAACCTGCGATCAGCTATGGTTCTTCTCCTGCCTCTCCTTCGCTTGTCTCCTTGCCTGGCCTTTTTCCTTGCCGTCCACAAGGATGATGGATGGGAGCCCTGGAGCCATTGCAGTGCTCTTGTTTCTATCCCAGTGTCCAAGAAGAGACTTAGGCAGCATACAAGGAGGCGCTGAGGCATGAGGAGCCGAGCTGCGGGGATTCTTCCCCAGTTCTAGGTCTGCTTGAATGTTTCTGTGCAGGTTTTTGGAGAGGCAGTTAGGTGAATGCATGGATTGCAGTGATTTCAGACTGGGTGAGCCTGGCTGGGCCCCTGGCCCAGTGTGCACCCCAGGGCAGGGCTGCCAGGAGCAGAGCAAAGGTGCCTTTCCTATCTCTGCTGGAATCAGAGATTTCCTGTTCCTGGGACTGCACCTTGTCCCTGGGCTGCTGGGCTCCCTCTGCGGGGAGAGACTACTGGAGAGGTTGCTAGGTGTGGAGGTTAGGTTCTCGACAGCTATCAGGGAAGATGTTCTGGGGTAAGTTATCAGAAGAAGCAAGCTGAATTAAGATTGCTTCAGGGGAAAACAAGGACGTGTTCTTCTGTTAGTGCAGTATTTTGTGGAAACTGCTCTTGTCCTTTTCTCTCTGCCTTGACTGGTGCAGTCCAGGTTTGCCTGCAAGACAGGGAATGTTTAAAAATTGCACCTTCCATGAGTGCAAAAGCAAGATTTCATTAGAGCAGCTGGGGGAAGTTAACTGATAGCACCTTCTGGGCTGGTCCTGTGAGAGGAGAAAGTCCAGCGCTCCTGAGAGGAACAATCAAATGAGAAGCTAATGTACATACTGGCAGATAAGCCTCGCATGATATGGAAGGAAATTATGAGACTCCTTTTACTTATTATAATAGAGAAATAGAGTAGTGCTGATCAACAGTCACTTGATTTATTTTTTTTGTAACTCAAATGTGTTCGATCAGTTTAAAGTTCTGTTAAATTAACCCTGATTTTTATTTGTGCAGATGTGTCAGTTTACCCAAAGAAGTTCAAGTTTGTCATTTCCAAAAATATGCAATCTATTTTGGCGGTAAGTTGGAGGTTCACATTGTTGTGTAATGGGCAAAGACATAGTTAGTTGTTGGGTGAAGTGAGCAGTTACACCTGTGAACTGTACACTTGGAAAATAAGGTTTATCACTCGCACAGTTGGAGAATTGCGTGTAGACTCCTGCTCTGGTTCTGAGTCTGAATCCAAGTCCTTCATCCTGGGGAGCAACGGGCAAAGCAAGAATGCCCCAAGGAAGCCCATATGGTTCACTTGGAAAAAGGAAATGTAATAACAGGCATAAACTTCAGGGAAAACAAAAAAAACCAACCCAAGCCTAATGCATCTTAATGCATCCAGGTGGAGCTTTCACCCTTTACTGATGAACTTTCATAGCATCATCATGCTACCTGAAAATATTGATTTACATTATAATTTGTAATGTAGCTGGGCGTGCAAAGGAGAATTTTCCAATCCAAGTCAGGAATGTTTTTCCAGGGGCATGCAGGAGAGGCAAGAAAGCAATAGAACAGTTGTGTTACTGGAAGGTGAAGGCTTCCTCTCCAAATGCAGGCTACATCAATGGTGTATTCAAAAGGAATACGTTGAGAACAATGTAGTTTTGAGTCTCAGAAGACTTTTGTAATCTCCTAAGGGTAGGGGGGGTGTGTTTGTGTTATTGTTTGCCACATGCTGCACTTTGATAGCTCCTAAAAGTCTACTATCATCAATACATAGCTGTAATGTCCTTGTCCTTCATTAGCTGGCTGAAAAGAGTGTTTTGATGCCTTTTGTTTATGTTTTAGCCAGTTGGTTAAATTTTGTGTGAGGGGAGAGGAGGAGGAGGAAACTCTTTGAAATGTTTCTGTTTAAGGAATCATGGAAAGTTGTTTTTTAACAATATTGCTCTCTTGAAAAACACTTTCACCAGGATTCATCACACAAGTACATCCCACTTGTGCAGCTGCAGTAAGACAGTTAGTGATGAAAAATACCAAGACCCTTTTCAACTTGGTAGAAAAGACTTGAAGAATCTCTATGAAGATATTAAAAAGGTAAGGGATTTTTATGACAATTCTGGGATGGTTTGATGATTCTGTTTTTAATAGCAACCATTGCTTTGGAAGATAGTTATTGAAAGAATGTTCTTTATGTTTATGAACAGCTGTCTGAGAGTGAAGGGAAAGAGGGCATTTCTACACATCTTATAGAACCAGGATGCAGGGTTTTTTTACTCCTGATTTATACTGCTGGAATACATCATTTATGTTTCAAGTTACTCGTAGTGATCTTAAAAACAGCTTCAGCTTACATTGGGTGGAATGTACACAGACAATAACCTTACACATGCATCCTGTTTTGCTTACAATAAACAGATTGTGATTTTTATGCTGCTGTGTTCTTTTCCTTTTTATAGGAATTACTTGTATCTACAGCAGAACTTAAGGAAATGTGTGATTATTACTTTGATGGGAAAGGAAAGGCCTTTCGACCAATGATTGTGGTGCTAATGGCAAGGGCTTGCAACATTCACCATAATAATTCCAGGTGAGTCGGTCACTTTTCGATATATGGACACATACCATACTTGAAGTTTATCATTCACGTGTTTCCAAAAAGCATGTCTAGTAACCTGCTGAAAATAAAAAGCTCCTCAGTAAACCTGAAGTTCCATTGTGAAGCTGTATTTTTGTAGTTGTCAGTGCAAAGGGAGCTGTCAGGTTTATTGCATGCTTCCATGTGTAATACATTGTTGACTCTACTGCAGCTGTAACTGGTGATGGATGGATAACGTTGCCCAGTTTTGATATTTGTAAGGCTTTCGGTCAATTTTAGCTTCTTCCATAAATGCTTTATTAGAACCTTTAATACTCCTTGAAACTATATGAACTTAATTGAAAGTATTTTTCATTTGGAACCATTCCTGTAGCTTTTAAACTCTTGTCCCAGGTAAGAACTTTGCCTTTTTTTTTTATTTTATTTTATTTTTTGTGGTGATTATGCAGGAAAGCCATGAAGCAGGGGGTATGATTATATTCAAAACTGTGAGACATTCAAGACAGAGAATTTTTTTTCCTCCTGTGGGAGCACATTTCTACACTTTAATGTAAGACTCTAACCTTAGAGCTGGTGTAATCCACATGTCCTTCAAGTTACTTGTCTTTTGAAAGCAGTTTTAACTGGGCAGAGCATCCTGCTCACCTTGGACTCTGTCACTCCTTGTTCTGGCTGATTGCAAACACTTCTCTCCAAATGTTCCTAGCAGTTGTTGTGTTTGCATTTTGAGGAACGATGTTAACTGGAGTGTTCTCTGCCTGCTTCCAGTTATTCAAGTATGTAATCTTTGGTCCCTTGCCAGCAGTGTTTCTAGACTAATTTATTGGGCTTGAGGAATTTGTCTCGCCTGTCGCATCGTTTTTTCTTAGCAGTAAGTTATTGCCTTGTTGGACTTGATTTCTGCCTCAGGACATGGCATATATTTTGCTGCCTGATATGGCACCTCTCCCAGGATACCCCCTCCTATGCAAATATAATTTTGAAAGAGAAAGCAAAGCCTATTTGGCAGGGTCCTGTCCTGTGTGTGCCAGTTCCTCTTGGTTTAGGAAAACATTGTCCAGTATTAATGGACTTCACTCCAGCCTGATTCTGTTCTCCATTCAGTATTACTCCTTGTTGTTGTCTGAGAGGTAGCAAAAGGAACAACATCAGTTGTGAAACTCCTCGAGGATGTCCTTGCACTGATAGGCTTAATATTTTCATGAGTGATCTTGACATGGAAATCAGGAGCATGATGATGGCACTTTTTGGTGACAGAATCATTCTTGATGACTGGCCATCCATAGTGGACTGAAAGGAAGCATGATAAACCAAACATTTCATCTTGAGCTTGGAGGACCATGAGTGTCCTGTTAGGGTGTAACCCCAGTGTGATTTGCATCCACCTCTCTATGAAAAATCTTCCAAGTAATCCTAGCATGCATCAACCATAGTATATGCAGTTCAGCCATGGGAATGCTGATACCCTTGTCTGTCACACTTTGTGAAATCATCGGCATCTCTGATCCTTGTGTTCAAATAAAGGTAAGTCCAGCTAGCTTCAGGAATGCACTGCAAAGATATTCAGGGAGAATAAAGGACTTGCAGTCTACAAATTTACTAGGGACATAAACATATTTGCTGTCTTGTGACATATACATATGTTTGTGGATGCCTTCTTGTCCATCTGTTACGCTGTCTTGAGACCATCAGGACCAGTTTTGAGACCTGCTCTATGCTAGTGAGAAAGTGTGATCTCTGAGTATCTATGCCTGAGGCAAGTGTTGGCTTCTCAGCAGCCAACCCTCAGCTTAAATGCTTTGATTTATAGATGCCCATGGCATTTGGCAGCTTTTGTACATCTGTTGCAGGTTTTTCTCAGCACCTGCAGCCTGTGTTTGATGTTTAAAAGCTTCCTTGTTAACCTGAACATTCCTTGTATAAGGTTGGACAGAGTCACTATCTCTGTCTTGTTGCTTTGAGAATGAAATTCTGAGTAGGGAGAACAGAAATGCTTCAGCAAAGGGAGAGAATGAAATCCCAGGGTATTTACCTTCCTCTTCTTTGCTTCACACCACTTTTCTCTAATCCTGTGTTTGTAATCTGCATTCACCTATGTTTATACAAGTCTTCAGTGTACTGCTTTTTGGTTCATGTATGATGACCAGTGTCTTTGGGTAGGCCATGCCAAAATAATATACTTTAATATTGTGGATACCCACTTAGTGTGAGTTGGTGAGGTTTTATGGGCATTTTCTTCTCTTTTGCTTTAAAGCTTCTTGAAACAGTCAGTGTTTCTCTCTCTCTCTTACTCTCTCTCTCTGCATATGTCGTATATATGCATATACCCCTGTTTCACGTAGATACTGGTTTCATTATGGTTGCTTCTTAAAGTAGCATTGCTTCCAGGTGGCAAATTGTTCTTCCAACTTTTTACTGTCCACATGGAAAATTTTATATGTAGAGAAGGAAACACTGGATGCTTGTAACTCTGCTGCTCTGCTATGGACCAGAGTGAAAAAAATATTTGCTTTACATTCTGCTCCAAATATTTTTTTTTTTAATGTTTTTCCTCTTCCAACTTGTCATTTCCTTTAAAGCATTTTATTTTATTATTTTACTCTTTTCCTCAGTTGATATTGATTTTTGTTCCAGAAAAAAAATCACCAAATTGTTTTTCTTTGATGAAACTTTGGTTCCCACACGTGTAATCAAAGATATGGGCCATAACATCTATAGACTTGTGGGGTGAGACAATATCCTGCTCTGTTCATTTCTAGTATCTTTTTACTCTGCCTCTGAGGTAACAAACCTCATGTTGAACTGATGTTGAATTTCTGCTTCATCTTCTTGCTGTTCTCAACTGTCATGTAACTTGCTGGACCCAACATGTTTTTGCCAGTTACTTCATTTGGCTTTTTCTTCCATTTTCTTTTGTGCAGCACTAGAACAGGTAACAACCCCTCTTGTTTTGCTGTTAAAATAACAGGATGCAACTTTGGAAGGTTTTAGGTCCTATTCTTACCAAGGCAGCCCACAAAGCCCTTTTTGTCTCCACAAAGCCCCACCAGAACAGCTGAGACTTCTGAGATGAATGGCAGGAAACACCCAGGTAGTTCTCCTTACAGGTTAGGTGTCATGATCATTTCTGGTTAGACTTGAGGAAGGCTGGGTATTTAGAATACCTCACAGGATAACTAGAGTGAGGTCATGGCAATTTCATAAAGAATCCGAACTATTATGAAAAAGGTGAGTGTCTGAAGCATTCAAATTGTTCTCTGCTGGTAAGTTGTGGTTTGGTTTTTGAATTTTATTTTTTTCCCTGGAAGATCAAATATCAGAAGTCCAACCCTGAGTCCTTAGGTCCCTTGGGCAATGGCTTTTGGCTTTATGATAGCAATTTAGCTTTGTGTGAGACTGCAAATTGTTGTAAAGAGTTTAAGCTGAGGTTGTGCAAACCTGCAATTTCACACATCCTCTGGCATTTCTTCACATACCTGTGTGCAGAATTTCACAGAATTATCACTTTGCCTGACTGGGCATAATGCTTCTGTTTAGGTTGCGTTCTCCAGAGGTGTTTGCAAACAGGAGTTTTTATTTCTATTTCTGCAACCAGAATGAGAGAGAGAAATAAGAGAAGGCTAGAGAAGTAAAGAGACATCTCAACAGAGAAAATAGCACAAAAGATATAGGGGGGGAAAAAAAGGGATAAGAATAATGTGAGAAGTACCTAAATGCAACGACCTGGCTAACCTCAATAAGGGTAATGTTTCCTAAAGAGAGGAGGACCTGCCAGCAACCTTAGTCCTCTTTTCTTCCACTCCTCCAAACCCTGGCTGTCAGATGCCTGTACTGTATGCTGGTTTTCAGCTGTTCTGTAATTTGCTGCCATGTTACAACATCCTCTGTGCTTCCCCAAGTTTGCAGTGCCCTTCCGTGTCACCGACTGTTTCTGAAATGTTGTTTCCTTTCAGCCACAGGGGCTTAGCAGCAAAAATGTACTTTCAGGAGTGTGGTCATAACACAGAAATGTTGCAAGATTTTTTTTTTGCACGTTTCCTCTCTTTAAACTGGCAATATTCACTTGCTGGCAAACACATTGCAAGGCTGTTTGTTGCAGAGTGTAAATACTGGTTTGTGTGGTTTTGTGTGGTTTGTGGTGTCAAGAGGGACATTTGGAGGGAGAGGTGTGTTTGGTTTTTGTAACCTTTAAGATCAGCCTTGGGGTTTTTTTAGTGTGCATGAAACAAATTCTGTAATGGAAAAGCCCCCAGGGTACTGTAGGTCTGTAAAAACACATCACAGAATCAATCAGGAGGGTCTTACTGAAAAACAGAACGTGATCAAGGACTTAAAATCAATATAATGCATGTGTAAAACAGCAAACAAAGAAAACAACCAAAAAAAAACCCCAACAACAACAAAAAACCCACAAGAACTTAATGTATGTATAAAAATTTTGCGTAAATATCATGTGATATCATCTTGGTGTGCCTTACCTTTGAGAATGACTTAAAAATGGCATCTTTCCACTTACTGGAGGTGTGGGGAGACAGTTATCTCTTGACTCGAGTTACTGCTACTTTTTGCTTTTGTTTTGCAGGCGAAGCAGAATGAAAAATGGCAGGGAATGAGAAGGATCCTGTTTCTTGTGTGTTTTCCCTAAAATAGGCATGCTCTGATTCAGAATTACTCTCAGAAGATATTTTGTATTGCAAAATACTATTTTTTTTATTTATTTTTTTTTTGCCAGCAATGAGGAGAACCTTGCTTGAGACCTTGCACAAATAGTTTAAAAAAAAAGAAACCCCTTCAGGTTAAATTATCCCATTTCATAGAACATTCTGGGAACCAGACACGTGAACCATGAGCATTCCTCTGCCATTTTTAGTCATTGTCAGAGATGAAATGCACTGTAATGCAGAACTTTTTCAAAAGCTGCTTTTGAAATGTCTGTCCTTATGCTGTCTTCATACTACTGAAAGATTTTGGTGTGTCGGTGAGTGTTGCCATTTACTGCTACTTCCCAGCAGGAAGTCCAGTTTGCTGACATAATTAATGAAAAGGGGAGTCCCCAAAAGGAGACCAGTGCATGAAAGAGGCTGGAGACCTTTACAATTTTTTGAAGGTAAGTTCTCCTACTTAGTTTTCCAAAACAAACTATTGTTACTACTTACACTGAACTAGCACCTTGACTAAATTCCTAGTCCACAGTAAAACTTACCTTCAAACAACAGTGATGGTTTCCAGCTCTTATTTTCTGTTGTTCAAAAGCCACGTTTTCACAGCCTATGAGCCACACATCCTGCTATTGTTCAGGATGTAGAACTCCCACTGACAGCAGTGCAGGGTTCTGCGTAGAGGTAGGTGTCAGAACGCAGAGTTATGTCAGCAGACTGCAAGATGTTCTCTCATTTTGTGACTAATCACCAGATTTTAATAGACATAGGCAGCCCAAGAAGATTTTAATTTCCCTTTGGCTGAGCTGAAATTATCTTCTGTTCCTCTTGTTTCATTTTTCTGTTTTGCTGGAAAATAGCAGTGTTTTGCTCTTTTATCCGTGTAACAGAAGTGTCTATAAGAAGTAATTTTTTCTGTTGTTATCTTTTGGATTTGGATTCTTTTTTTGTTACCAGCTTCGTGGTTTGTTTTGGTGTTGTATTTGTTTTTTTTTTTTTTCTTCCTTCTTTTGTTGGGTTTGTTTTGGGTTTTTTTTACTGTTCTTTCAGGCTTGTTAGAGCTATAAGGCAAGGCTGACTGGGGTAGCCATTTCTGGGATCCTGCCTGCAACCTGTGAGGAAAACAGCTAGAAAAAGATAAATACTTGAGCAGGGCAGCAGCAGTTGGATACTAGGGTAGATAATCCTTTGTGTGAGCTAGGCTGGCTCTTTTATGTTCATTTTGCCAACTTTGTTCCCTGGGTAATTGCTCCTGTGTTCTTCTTTTCAACTAGTTTGAAAAATAAAGTAGATGTGAACATCTGAGAGTTGAATCATCAATGTTAGAGCTTCCCAAAGGCTGAATTTCAGTAAGTGTTAGGTACTTAGTGTTTACAGCTCTAAAGTGATTGCAGTATAATTCCAGTTAATTCCTCAGGTGTTTGAAGAACCTCTGAGGTGTTAAGGTAATCAGATAACCTAAAGGATAAGATCCATGAGTTATGTCTTTCAAATGTGGAATACAGGTTTCTGTGCCTGCTGATCTCTGCAGCTTGCTGGTTAGTAGGGTTAGCCAGCTTTGGAGTGGCAGTGATCTTTCAGCTAGAGCAACACAGAGACAGGGAAAAACCTAAAACTCATATACAAAGATACCTGGCATTCTCTTCTTTTCTAGATTTCCATCTTCTTGGAGCCAAGCGTCCTTGCTGTGCTATTTATTGCAGTCTGGATTTAGAGGGATTAGAGTCAATAGCTCAGGAGTTTCACAGTAGTGTTAATGCAGCAAGGCAGAAACAGGCCTAACAAGGATGGAAACATCCCATTGCACTTGCTGGACTAATGTGATCTTACTTTTGTTTTCCTAATTCCAGGTTTGAAAGCTGGGGTTCAGAACATGGAAAAGCTGCAACAGCTGTTTTCAGAAACATTGTTTGTTTGGCTTTAGTGGAGATTTCTTTGAGTGTATTTGCAGCACGTGGAATTGACTTAATTATTTGACGGTTCTTGTTTTGTATTTCAGGGAGGTGCAAGCAAGCCAGCGCTCTGTGGCCATAATTGCTGAGATGATCCACACAGCTAGCCTGGTTCATGATGATGTCATTGATGATGCAAATTCTCGCAGAGGAAAAATGACAGTCAATCAAATCTGGGGAGAGAGGAAGGTGAGTTTGCCATTCCGTGTACGATTTGCCCTCTGAGTTCCAGCAGAGCACAGATACCTAGGGTTTTTGTCACGTTGCTATCCCTAGGCACAGTCTTGGGATATGCCAGGAAAAGTGTGAAGAGGTGTGCACAGATTGTGGGTAAGACAAACGTGTGTTCTTTCTCTGACCTGTGGAAGCATTAGGTAATGTAAGATTGTAGTGTGATCCTTACTGATTTTACGCTCCCTGTGCCATTCTTTTCAGTGCTGGTGGAATACTTTGAACCTGTACCTCATCCAGAACACTGTGTGTTACTTTGATTCAGTCGTAAACGTAAAAAGGTTTCAGTTAACACCCATGTTTTTTTATTTAGCTCCTGAGAGTTGTTTCTTCATAGAGCATGAAAAGGAAGGTCTTAAGGAGAAAATGCAAAAAGTACACTGCTGACTGAACTTCTCGTGGCAATTCAGAGCCAACGTGGCATAGCACAACAGAATGGTCAGAGAAGTAATGTCCAGAAATCTTCACAGGCAGACACATATTCAGATATTGCATACAGGCAGGACAGGGTTTCCATAGAAAAATATAAAGAGCACTATAAAATAGGGATGAAAAAATGGTTTGAATTTTAATATTTGGTTATCTTCTGTTTTCCTGTTACAATGAGATGCGTGTGCTTTGTGTAGGCAGCTGATGTGGTGTGAGTAGACCTGCCATATAAAGGAAATTATATTGTCTGTACTAACACTTACAGGAAAAGACTTAAAAAGATCAATTTATTGTTTGGGTTTTTTTTATTCTTAGGCTGTTCTAGCTGGTGACTTCATCCTCTCAGCTGCTTCCGTAGCTTTAGCACGGATTGGAAACACTACTATCATCTCTGTTCTAACTCAGGTGATCGAAGATCTGGTGCGTGGTAAGGTCTTTTTCTGGCTTTGTCTTCAGATTTGCTTGCCTAAGCAGTAAACCCACAAATGAAAATTCCCATCTGTGCGACTTTTTTAGGTGAATTCCTCCAGTTGGGTTCCAAGGAAAATGAGAATGAGAGATTTGCTCACTACCTCGAGAAGACTTTTAAGAAGACTGCGAGTCTTATAGCAAACAGTTGTAAAGCAGTATGTACGTCTGTCTCTTCTGAAGTTAACATACCATACTGTAAGCTTCACAGCTAAACTCCTAGTTATTGCTGTTTTCTCTGGAGCCCATCCAAAGCAACCCCTTTCAATGGTATCTTGCCAGCATGTGGATGAGTTTGAGATTGTGCATTTTGTCGCAGTTCAGCTGTGTATCCTCCAGTCTCGGTTTTCGCTTCTCCGTTTTCTCTTCATACCCAGATTTATTGTTATCCTCCCTGGAATCAAGGTGGTGGTCTTTCACTTAGAAATTCTGCAACTGTGAGAGAGTGGTTTTTAATCTCAGGTGATAATTCTCGAGCCTGTAATTTGATTTTCAGTCTTTATTTGACGTCTGGTCCCGCTCGTGAGTGCAGAGTGGGACTTCAAATGGTAACAGTGGGAGGAAACAACTAATTGTGTATACTCTGCATCACATTTTAAAAGAAGAGAAGCCTGTACTTCTTGATTTGTCTGGGCTTTTAATTATCAACTGTTATATCCAACTCTGTCTGTCACTCAGTTACAAAAAGATCTGATTTCAAGATGATGTTCTTATTCAAAAATACATATTTAGTTTTAGTGCAGAAAAGGGAGATGGTGGGCAATTATTTCACCCCAAAAGAGAGTTATAATTTTTTTTAATTTAATTTTATTTTATTGAAGGCAATATAGCTCGAGTGTGCTATAGCAGGAGAGAGTTCTTGGGCTAAAACTCTGTGTTAGTCATCCTCCTTTGTTCTCAGAGAACCTGTACATTTGTGCAACAAACAGCAGTTGAAAACTGCTTAAACCAAAAGGATCATATAGAGTGAGAGACAGACTGTGTGGGGAGGGAAAGTATCTTTCATTCTAGGTGGAGGAAAGAAATGAAGTCTTCTGGATTGCTCATATTAATGGCAATATGACCCTGGCAAGAATTTCCCCTTGCAGGTCTTCATGTTAGTGGGCAATTGGACTAGTGAGGAGCATCACATTATTCTACTACCCCAATAAAAACATACAAGGTTTTATATTCACTTTGACAGGCTTTCCTTCACAGTTAGAAGAAATTACCTTCCCACTGGATGGATTCTCCTTACAAATGTGCTATTTTGAGGTTTTTTCCTTTTCATAACTTGCAAGGATTTAGGCACGTCCCTCCAGACCGTGTCTGTGATGCTAGTGAAGGGAGTGTTTGGCTGCTTTTCTTCTAGTGGTTGCTCTGGGTTGTTCCATTGCTGAATTGCTGGAATTTTATATGCAGTAAAATTTGTGTAATAAAGGAAAAACAAGAGAGGTCTGTCTTCATGGCAGAAACATACTTAATTGCACACAGTAGCAATGACTTTTATGTATATGTCTCCCTCAGTTTCTTTCTGCACGAATTAGAAGAACCCTATTGATAGCAGTTAAAAGGATTTGTTTGTTTGTGTTTGTTGGGGTTTTTTTATTATTATTATTTTTTATTTTTTTTAGGGCTGGAGGTGTTGGTGTTTTTTTTCCTGTTTAGATGGTTTTGCAATTAAGGAAAAGGATGGAATCAGAAGGTAGTTCTATTTTCTGTAGTGAAAATGATAAGCAGGATCATCAGTTCTGGCCTGAAAGGAAATTCAGCTGGGGAATAAGGAGTATTCATACCTTTTTTTTTTTTCAGGGACAAAGATAAGGAGAAGGATTATTAGTTTTCAGAACATGAGTTACAACCAGGCTAACGTGTCATTAGAAGCAGTTTGGTTCCTGTTAATGGCAGAAGAAAACGGTGATTAGTGTCTGTCCATAAATAAGATAAAAGTATTAACTGGAAAGAAGGTGTCAAACAAGGTCAGGTGGCATTGCAGAATTCTACAGTGTCTGCCTTAGAGATGGAAGAGTAGAGTATTGCTGGAAAAGAGCAAGATCAGAGCTAGTTACCTTCTGCGTTGCCAAAGCATTACTGCATTTAAATCAAAACCCCTTTAAGTTAGCAAAATAATTCAGTTACGGACAGAACAGTCTGTTCCAGATGTTAGAGCCATCCCAGTCTCCACTTTATTTCTACAGTGGTTCTGCAAGGGGGAATGTTACTGAAGCTGCAAGTCCAAGTAATGCATTGCAAAAGGAAACGGTGGCAGATGGCCCAGAGGGTCACTAAAGCCTGAATTACTGAGAGGCATTTTTCAGAGAAACACGAGAGGTGACTCTGGTTCAAGAATTCTGAAACAATAAAGTTGAAGTGGAATTTCTATTAGTCATGAGGCGAGCTGGACATGGCACAGTAAGCTGAGCAGGTTCTCTTTCTGTCTTTTTTTATTTCATCCTGCTGTAATGTGAATTCCTAACCCTCATAAAGTTGTTTATATTTTCCAGAGCATACTTGCAGAAGAGGGATTAAATCATGCTTGTTTTGAGATACGTGTAAAGCTGGACTAGAGGTTCTTGATGTCTCTATTAGGAGAAAGCACGCAGCCTCCTCCTGCAAGGCAGGGCTCTGTGTGCAAGGGACTGAAGAAAAGGAGTAGTCTGCAGCTCTGGATCTACCCGTGAGATGCTGCTTTAGCTGGTTCTTGGTTTGGTGTGTGCACAGGGCTTTGCTGGGAAAACATACCAGGGTGGGGAACTAGTGTCGAGGAAAATGAAGACTGCTGGCCTCCACCAGCAAAAGTGATGCCCCCAGCCCACTGGGCACGCAGGCTACAGAGTGAAGTCCACTGGCAGATGTAGAGAAATAGCATCAGCAGCATCTGAGGTAGCAAATGATACACCAAGGGCTGGTTTTGGTCAGGAGTAGAGGAGGCTAAGGGGGATCCACTTGCTGTCTCCAGCTGTGTAATGGGAGAGTGTAGAGAGGATGGAGAGGTGCCCAGTGAAAGACAAGTTGTAGCATGGAAAAAAATCCATCAGCTATTAGGAAAAATTTTCTCCGTGAAGGTGGTCAAATGCTGGAACAGATTGCCCAGACAGGGTGTGGAATCTTCATCCTTTGGAGATGCCCAGAACTCAACTGGACAAAGCCCGAGCAGCCTGACCTAACTGTGAAGTAAGCTCTGCTTTGAGCAGATGACTGGACCAAATAACTTTGAGTTCCCTTCCAACCTAAACTATTCTTTGATTCCACTGGAAAGAGGAACAGTGCTCCTGTCTGGAAAACCAGTGGTGGCTGGGCTTTGAAAGAGAAGGCAGAACCCTGACTGCTTCAGGAGATGGGCATGGAGGAGAGAGGGTGGAAAAGGTGAAGATTTTAGAGGCTTCTGCTTTCTGTGGTGTCCACAAACCTAGGAGTGTGGCACCAAACATCTCTTGTACTGTTCATACAGACAGGTTTTCCTCCCCGACCTACAAGTGGAGATGTGCAAGTGCTTCCAACTCCAGCTGCTGTATTCTCACGTGATAAATAACAGGGCAGGATGTATCTACCCAGAGCTGCTGACAGAATATTTTATAGATAGGAAATTCAGTAAAGAGGCAAGATTGGTTTGTAGTCTCTCGTGTAACATAAAATAATACAAACACTTTTTTACTTTAAAAAAGTGCATTCGAAATAATGCCAAGAACATTGAATTGCTTTATTGCATTCAAAGAACCTTTCTAAAGAATTTCTTCCAGTTGGTATTAGGAAGGATTTTTCATCAGGATTTAGTGGAGGACAAGTCTGGATTCTTGCAAGATTAAATTCGTAATTAACAAGTCCCATCAGGGGATCTATAGGATAATTTCAAAGGGTGAGCTTTATCATTTAAACGTATACCATTATATTGACATTGGTATCCTGGTCTGCAGTTGTAAATGCATGTGATTATCCCAGTATGGCTCCAGCTAGATTCCATCCCTCAGGAGTGACAGGCTGGCTGGGAGGAGGCTGCCTGCCTGCATCCCGGCCACTGTCCAGGTGGGGGCAATAATCCACAGCAGCGATTGGAGAAACTGCCTCCTGGAGAAGCTTCCCTATGGACCAGACCCAGTCCTGTTGCAGGTTTATGGTGTGGTCCTGCTCAGAGAGCTGGTCGCTTGAGGTGTGATAAGGTGTTATCAGTCTGGATTTTTAAATCAGGTTTGTCTTCAGAAACGTTTGTAACCTGACCAGGAGCTATGAAGGTCTTCTCTTTCGAAGCTACAAGAATTAATTCTGTGTTTAGGAATTTTGCTTGTGCCTCATGTTTCTGTTTTTTAAGTACACGTGTACTGCTGTGATTTTTTTTCTGTATAGGTAATGTCTGTGTGTCCACCTACAAGAATAGCTCTGTTCTGACCTTCCAGACTAAATGAGAAAGCTCTTCTCTTTACATGGCACTTCCTCTCTCCATTGTCCACTTGTGTCCACTCTGACCCTTTGCCATTAATGAGGACTTTGTCACTCTTCTGCTGAATTCCATACTTTAATTCTTCACGTGCAGTCTGGTGGTAGGTAAAGATTTCATTGAAGCAGGGCAGATGCAGTCCCCCTGACTTGCTGATATTACTTGATTTGGATTGTAGAGGCAACCAAAAGTTTGCTAGGCAGTAGATGTTACCTCATTGGAGCAACTACTGCTACGTAAGAGACGAGCATCAGAAGGAGGATAAAAGGGCAAAATGTTCTAGTTTGATAGCCCCTATCAACATCTATTTAAATATCTCCTATTTGCAGTTCACTGCTTTATTAGCCTTCAGAATTTTGTATGATTAGACATAAGTAGCATCATTTTCCTGCCATGCTGTCCTCCTCTTTTAAATGAAATTGGGAAGCGTGAGATGCCGTGAATGCCTCGGGTATCCAGATTCCTCTGGGGTTTAATTATTATCCACGGAAGCAGATTCTGACTGGGAAGGGTTCAGATGTTCAGTTAGGAAACTCACTGATGCATGAAATAGTTTCTAATCTTGGGTGAGTTGAATCGCGTTTATTAGGATATAATGTTTCTTACTTCCATCTTCACGTTCACCTTCCAGGGTACTACTGGACTTGGTTATTAGTTTGGATTTGTTTGGTTTGTTTGAACTTGGGTTTTGATTTGGGTTTTGTGTTTGGGTTGTTTTGGGGGTTTATTTATTTATGTATTTATTTAAATGCCCCTACCTAGCAGTCATAAGGAGGAGTTTAGAGGGAGGGAGATAGATAGATAGATAGATTTTTTTATGTTGTGTGGTTTTCCTAGCATGTATTTTCAGTCTTGAGTTACATAAAATGTGTTTTTCCTCCTTCTGTTAGTCACAGCAGATCTGGAATGTTTGCAGTAAAACAGGAGGGATTTTTGCCCCCTGTTCCCAATTGTTTTATTGAAGGCTGGAATAAATCTTGAGTATTTAAACATAACCGAGCTGATTTTGCAGTGTGTAATCAACACATAAATTGAAAAGCAGAAGTGCCCTTACTTTGAGGCAAGATAATTGTAAAATTACAGTTTGTGTCCTATATTTTAGCTTTGTGGAGTTTATTTAGCAAAACATCTGTCTCTCAACCGGTCAATTCCTTTATCTGTACTAAAAGAAAATGTTTTATTGGTTACCTCAGTCCGGTGATACTTTTTTTTTCCTAGCTGCTTGTGCTTTCTTCATTCACTGTCTCGTCTTTGCCACTAATTATCCTTTGCCACGTTTGTCTGCAAGTTCATCAGCTCATCTTCCTGAACGATTCAGTTCTAGTTAACATCACACTTAAAAATAATCTGCCTTAACTCATCTGCCCCTCCTGTACCGAGTGCAACACGTCCAGTTTTGTGGCTCCTTTATGAAGCGTGTAATGCCCGTGTTAGCTGTTGTCTGACCTCTGATCATCCCCTGGCTGATTTAGATATGTAATAAATGTCATTCCCCTGTCACTGGACTGTGTATGGCTCCTAGCCTGCATATGCAGTGCATCTGCATTTCTTCTCTCTTCATCCTGCATTATAATTTCGACGTCTGATAAATGTTTAATCAAGCTAATTGCTTCCCAGACTTGAATGTATTTTTCATACCGCACTGCTGTTCAGCCTTGTTTTCTGATAAGCTTGGCTATTTGTGTGCATCCATGAACAGAGATAAGCAAGAACGTGCTACTGAGTCAGCTTTTTGCCTTTCCCAGATCCCTGCTGTCTGTGCTTGCTATGTCACACCTATGGTCAGAGACTAAAAGTGGATGCTGACTAAAGCTTTCTATTTACTTGGGTTTGTTTTGTTGTTTTGTTTGTTGTTTTTTTTTTTTAGGTTTCAATTTTAGGCTGCCCTGATCCCAAAGTTCATGAGATTGCATACCAGTATGGAAAAAATGTTGGCATAGCTTTTCAGGTAGTGCTTTTGTTGAACTAAAGAGAATCTTAAAACCTAAACTTTGCCAAACTGCCTTAGAAATCTAAGTGGGTTCTTAATCCTTTCTATAAATCTTCTCTTAAAAAAAAAAATTAAAAAAAATAAAAAAGGGATCATTCTGTATTTAGTTTTTGATTAAAAAAAAAAAAGAAGGTGGTTTCAAAATAATCTGTATATTTATCTTTTCCCAGCTTATAGATGATGTGCTGGATTTTACATCGTGTGCCGACCGTCTGGGGAAACCAGCAGCGGCAGATCTGAAGCTTGGCTTAGCCACAGGCCCTGTCTTGTTTGCGTGTCGACAGGTAAGGCAGCAGGAATCAGCTTCCCCAGAACAAAAAGTGTAAGCTGCTCTTCACAGCACACACAGGAGGCCAGCTCAGACACAGCCCATCTGCAGCGTAAGTGATGTAGGCAGACTGGGGACGTGTGGAAAACCAGTGCACTTGGGGTCAGTGTGTTCTTTCAGACTGAGAAACACCTTCCTACACAAGTCCTCTTACCATTAGGCCCTTGTATCAGAAGCAGCACTAGCCCTTTGCTGCCACAGTTTGTGCTTAACTTTTGCAACAGCAACACAGAGTTTTTGTGTGTTTTCTGCAGGTTGTTCCCAAGTAGCTTCTTTGTTCTTTCCTGAGACATCTTGTTCTCTGCAGGCTTGACTATGTACGTAGGCTTCTGCCAAGTTCTAGGCTTTGTATCCATCCTGAGGTGCAGAACTTAAATCTCTGCCTAGATTTTAGGTGGGCACCTCTATTTCTTGGATTTGTGTTCTTGAGTCACCAGCTAGACTCTGGTCAAAGGGGCAGTCTAGTTGGAGACCTGTGTCTAGTGCAGTCCATCAAGGGTCGGGACTGGGACCAGTGCTGTTCAATATATTCATCAGTGACCTGGATGAGGGGACAGAGTGCACTGTCAGCCAGTTTGCTGATGACACAACACTGGTAGGAGTGGCTGGCACACCAGCAGGCTGTGCTGCCATCCAGAGAGACCTGGACAGGCTGGAGACTTGGGCGGGGAGAAATTAAATGAAATACAACAAGGGCAAGTGTAGAGTCTTGCATCTGGGAAAGAACAACCCCAGGTACCAGTATAGGCTGGGGATTGACTTGTTAGAGAGTAGCAGGGGGGAAAGAGACCTGGGGATCCTGGTGGACAGCAGGATGACCATGAGCCAACAATGAGCCCTTGTGGCCAAGAAGGCCAATGGCATCCTGGGGTGGATTAGAAGGGGTGTGCTTAGTAGGTGGAGAGAGGTCCTGGTTCTGGGCCCCTCAGTTCAAAAAGGACAAGGAACTGCCTGAAAGAGCTCAGCACAAACCCACAAAGATGGTTAAGGGAGTGGAGCATCTCCCTTTTGAGGAAAGGTTGAGGGAGCTGGGTCTCTTTAGCTTGGAGAAGAGGAGACTGAGGGGTGACCTCATTAATGTTTATA
>WTSP01010591.1:42216-83770 GCA_025331215.1 Actenoides lindsayi | reverse complement strand
TGAGGAAAGGCTGAGGGAGCTGGGTCTCTTTAGCTTGGAGGAGACTGAGGGGTGACCTCATTAATGTTTATAAATATTGAAAAGGATGAGTGTCAGGAGGATGGAGCCAGGTTCTTCTCAGTGACATCCAATGACAGGACAAGGGGCTATGGGTGCAAGCTGGAACATAGGAGGATCCATGTAAACATAAGGAGGAACTTTTTCACAGTGAGGGTGACAGATACTGGAACAGGCTGCCCAGGGAGGGTGTGGAGTCTCCTCTGGAGACATTCAGACCCCACCTGGATCTGTTCCTGTGGGACCTGCTCTAGGTGACCCTGCTTTGGCAGGGAGGTTGGACTAGATGATCTTCTGAGGTCCCTTCCAACCCCAAACATTCTGTGATTCTGAGGCTTACCCAGTTACAGATGTGGGAAGCTTTGCCTTCTGAAGGTAAATGTGGTAGTTTGGAGAAGTGAAAAAGGAGTATCATGTATAAAATGAGCTTAAAATTGGGCAAGATTTTTAGTGGCTTTAAAATTATTTGTAGGTGTACAAGTAAAACAGAAGTGCAAGCAATAACAAAAGAAACATAACTGATGCTAATCCATAAAAGGGGCAGAAACTAGTTTAGTGCACCTTGCTCAACCTTCTGGTTCAGCTGAGGAAAGATTTGGGAACTGGAAAGCAGTTCATCCTACCAAACTTCATCCAATTATACAAAAACTGGCACAGCTCATTCCAGTGGAGCTCTAGTCTGGGATCTCTCCTTGGAATTGCTCAGAGCTTGACTTGGGAGAAGTTTGAAATCAGTAAAAAAAAAACCAAACAACTTTATGACATTTACTTCCCCTTCTTTCTTGAGGAGCCTGGGGTGGGGGGCGGTGGAAGATACGTGTTTGTTTCCTCATCCTTTGGGCATTTCCAAGGACACACATCTCAGGAAAGGCTGGAAAGCAGAGTATCAGGCACTTAGAGATGCACGTCTCCTCCATGTTCTCAGTTGGGGGATTTGCAGACTTGTTCTGGAATTGTTATTTCAGAATCTGTTGACAAGCAGCAGGATCTTGTTAGTTGTCAGCAACTGGAGTTGTCTAAAGAAAGAATGGTGAGAGACTCGGGTGCAGAAAGAGGATGTGATTGTGAAATGGTTCTAGAAACAAGGACGTGTTGCAGATACTCTAGGTTTTGGCAGAGAATGGGTGACACTTTGTCTTGTGGGTGTTGAATATTCTGATTTATTTAATTAAAACTTATTCATTTGTTGGGATTGGCTGTTTCTGACTTTCAGCTTCGTCTGTCATTAATTAGCTTTAAGATAAATGAGTTCACAGTATGGAAATGCAAGAAAAGAAAATCTGTCAGTTCTATTTTAAAATCTTGTTCTTTTTGGGTCACTTTTAAATGCTTTTCCTCATTTAATAGATTTGATCCATTTTTGCATTGAAAAGTAACTTGACTGTCTTGCAAAGTTTTCCGCATTAACCCGAAGGCTTCTTTGTGGGAAACTTCCTTCCACTTTCAAGAAACTAAAAGAACAGTGCTATAGACTATATAGAGAAAAAAAATGTTGAGCTTCACAGACATTTATCTGTGCTGCTACTAAAAGATGTTTCGGCTGTTTGTAGCTGAGAGTAAAGACTCCCGAGCCAGGGCTTGAAGATCTAGTCCCAAATGGAATTGTTAGTTATAGGCTGTCTTTTCTCTTGAAATTAATACTACAGCTCTCCTGCAGACCCTTGAGTCAATCTGGCACTCCTCATGTTGCCTTCCTGACAAACACACTTCACCGTGACAGCCGCCTGTCAGATTGCTGTGTTACTGCCCATTAAACCTGCAGAGCTGCTGAGAGCAGCTCTGGGGATTAGAATATCCTTTAGCACTGACACGTAGAAAGTGAAAGCATATACAGCCTGCAGCACTGTAAATATGAAGAGTAGCAAACCGGACGGTGTGAACAGTGCGATTACATTGTCATGCCATGGGAAGCAAGCTAGGAGCCAGAGAAAGCCAAGTCACCAGCAAACTTCTAAGCCTATCTTCCACGAAGCCTACCTGTGAGTAACAGGGAAATGTCACACTGGTGAGGGATGCTACGGGTTTGGTCCCTAACAAGGCTGCACAGCTACAGTTTCGGGACCAAAGGTGTGCAGGGAAAGCAGATCATTGTTTAGAAATGTACAGCAGTAGAATAATTGTTGTTTGACTATAACCATCTGCCCGAGGTGGTGAGATGGCAGGTCCTTTCCCTACCAACAGCCTGCAGCCAACAGAGCCAGCCAGTTGAAGTTTTAAATGCTTGAGCTTTGCTATAGTCCTATGCACAGTGCAAGTAGCAACCTGTAGCTGTACCTGTAGTGACAACAGTGGCCAGGGAAGGTCTGTACTTTGGTCTCTTCTTGACCTTAGCACGGCAGGCAGCTAGATGGAAAACAAGTCCTAAGCAGGACGTTCACCTTTGCCCTTTGTGCTTAGTTTCCAGAAATGAATGCTATGATCATGAGACGATTCAGCAAGCCGGGGGACGTTGAGCGTGCTCGGAAATACGTGTTGCAGGTAGGACTGATACCAAACCCTTCCTTCCTGACGTGCTGTCCCTCCTGAAGTCCCACTGAAACTCATTGCCTCTGGTGTAAAATACCAGGACTGCGTTTCCAAGTACATCTTCAGTAGTTTGCTGTGTACAACACCCAGTTAGTACTGGCACAGAGTTTTAGCAGAAATGTTAGGTACTGAAGACCTGTTTTTTTTTTGTTTTTTTTTTTCCCCCCAATAGCATAAAATCCACATAATAAAAGTAAAAAGCTCATGCATGAACTGTTCCTTCAGCTGAAGAGTAGCTGTATCCAACAACTGGTGTAAGTGGCATATAATTACCAGTCAGTTGTGTATCTGCAGTGCACACTCCAGATTAGTTTTATCGGATTGAATAATTGTGGAAAATTAACACCTATTTTTTTCAGGGTAGCGTGGGGTTTGTCCATCTCTCTAGGGTAGGAGGGGAGGGGTTAAACCACTCCTTTCTAATCCTACTGAATAGTATGTTACTAATAGCAGTGTTGTTTTGAGAGTATACTTCAGTAGAGAGTTGTAGTATTTTGACACTTTGGGGAAAAGAGGCAGGATTCACTGAACACACAGAACGAGTCCTCCTCCTTTCCCCTTCAGCATAGGATTAGGAGCTCGGGGTACTCGCTGAACCTAAAACTTCCCCTTGTAACCGCAAGAGGCAGAAGGCAGGAGGGAAGCTGAGGGGTGATCCATTACCTTTAACTGTCTCCTTACCTAAGAGTGATGGTGTGCAGCAAACAACCTACCTCGCCCAGCGCTACTGCCACGAGGCCACGAGGGAGATCAGCAAGCTCCGGCCGTCGCCCGAGAGAGAGGCCCTCATCCAGCTGACCGAAATGGTGCTTGTGCGAGACAAGTGAGACGACCCCTTCCACTCGTTCTGGCAGCTACTTACCAGACTGTGCCTAAATTTACTTCAAAAGTTATTTGCTTCCAACACATGCTACCAAAAATTATTTTTTTAAAGATTTTTTTTTTTTGTGGGGTGGGGGGGAAAGTTCTACTTTTTTTTTTTTTTTTTAAGAAAACCCAAAAGTTTCAAGTGTTTTACTGTAGGGAGCCATCCAAATCAGAGCAAATCAGTCTGTGCTGTGCGATTGTTTTAGTGGGGGCTGTTAATTGTGGGGGGGGTGGGGAAGGTGTTTACATGTTGATGCACAAAGGCCACGACGAGAATAAACATCAATCAATGTACGAGGACTGAAGTGGTTCCAAATTTCACTCGGTAACAGGCGTGCTCCGTTTGTTACTGTGAACGTCTGCTCAACTCCTGTGAAGAGTGAGAGGTTGAATGCTTTCCTGGCTGGTAAACTACACAAGTACCTGGAACTATATATACAGAGATTGGTTTATTTGAAAAGACTTGAATTGGCTGTAGACATTGCCGAGTTTTCCAATTCATGATGAAATCCAGGTATGCCATGGGTTGCTACTTTCTAGCAGTTACCAAGATAAGTAACTGGAGATTGCTACGGTTAAGAAAACAAAAGGCTCAGTATTTCTAACTTGCACTAAAAATTAAGGATTCTACAGCCAGTCAAAGCTTCAACTCCATCACCTTCCATCACTCATTGATAGAGTATATTCGCTACCCTCCTAGAAGTCTGCTTTGAAGTCCCAGAGACATTCCTCTTGCAGTAATTATCCAGTACTACCACATTCCTTTTCAGGTTTTTTTAAGCCACAAAATGCACAGAACAGGGAAGTACATCATCTCTAACTATCTCTGCCTGTGATCCCGTAAGGCACTGGGTAAAGTTCTGTCCTGTTTGTCCCCCCCTTGAGGAGAGCCTCCTGCCTCTGCTCAGCTGGGCACAGCACCAAGCCAGATACAGTTGCCACTGAGAAATGTCAGCTACAGATGGTGTTCAATTTACTGCACCTAGATAATTAGATTCAACCAAGAATCCTTGCTAAAATTGATTTTGGAAGAAAAGAACTTTTAAGAGTATGTATAAATGTGTAATTCAGGTTTCATATCTAATTTATTTGCCCTCTGTCAGTGATAAAGTCACATTTACAAACATTTGCTTTTTTAGTACATTGCCTGGGATAACACAGCCATGATTTTTCTACGTCAGCATTCCAAACTTCTTTGCCAAGCCAACCAACAAAGTAATGGACAAGACCTTTGGTTCACTTATATATTTATGAATGGAAAAGTTATAATGTAAATTTACTCATTAAAAAAACTTGGGTACAAATTACACATACATAAGACCACCCATTTTTGATTCACATGGACACCTTAGACCCAAACGACTCATCGTAATAGACTTCTGTGAGAATACTCCAGGTAAAGATTACAACAATTGGAAGCATCTTGGATTTTTAAAAAAGTATATTTCAATACATAAGTTTGTATGCATGCTTTAAACAAATAAGAGTTCAAGAATGAGCAAAGAGTCTAAACAAAAAGTAATATGACCAGCACTAACATTAAACTTCTCATCCAGATTTTAATATGTTAGTCTAACGTAGTGTTAGTTTACCATGCTGTACTGAAAAATGTAATGGCACAATCTGATCGTGGTTCATTAAATATTATACCCTACTTCCCCAGAATATTTAGGCCGGTCATAAAATTAACAATGCATAAGTAAATAAGTATAACCAGTTATAGACAGCTGCTTGTTTTACAAATTGCCATCAGGTAAGACACACTGTCTCCAGAGCTTTGAGAGAGACGGCCATTCAATCATACCCTTCAAACAGTATGGCCTGAAGAAACGGGCGCATTTCTTTCGACAGTGTATTAAGACAATTCTGTTAGCTTTTTAGTTACCCCTTGTAAATAACCGCGGTATGACTGCATACGAGACCCAGCTCTGAAAAGCAAAAAGCTTTTAATCGGCATAGTGCATGATTGATTCGACGTAGTTCCCAGGAAACAAGCCAGTCACTCGATTGCAAACTCCTTCATACCAGCCGTCGTCGTTCTTCTTGATCACGTAAATGATTGCACCCTCCATAAACGACAGCTCGTCGTCTTTGTCCTTTGTATAGTCATAGATAGCAACGACTGTGGAGGGAACAGGCACACGTTTAGCACGCTGGTAACAGCACCGGTAGGAACAGGTTGTTTTTTTTTTGGAAGTACAGTTAATTTTTTGAAAGGCTGGTTTGCTCTCCTGGGATTTGCCGTCATGAATTCCCCTGCTTTCCCTGGAGGTTGAAGATCAAGTCCAGAAAATGAAATGTCTTTTTTTTTTTTTTTTTTGTAGCAGTAGCTACCACTGAGGAGTGGGTGGTGACTGCACTGAACGCTCAGCTGGACTAGTGACAGAGAGGGACAAGTGACTGCTACACAGTACAGTGGAGCACAGGGATACTGAAAAGCTGAGCTATGGAATAACCAGCTCCAGGGCTGTGGCAGTCATTTGCGGTCAGAATACCTCAAAAGCATATCCAACCCTGCACTGGGAGCTCCGGATTAAACAAAGTGTAGGAAAAAAAAAAAATCATAAAATCATTCTGTAGTAATGGACCAACAGGAATGAAATTCCCCTCTGGCCCATGCAGCCATCTAGCACGTACTGCAGCCTATCACCTGTAACCATAGGTGCTTGGAGCCACAGTACAGAACTGGATGGTCTTTGCTCCAGAGCTTCTTTGGGCTAAGAAGTTTTGGCATTACCTTTCCAAGGGGCTGCAATGAGTGCAAGTATAAAAGTTACTGTAGGAAAAAGCAGCAGCAAATTTACGGGACCATCAGCTACTTTTGTAGGTGCTTGGTGACTACATTGCTCTGGCCAACCTCCAGGTCTCCCTCTGGGAAATAAATGTCCCCACCAATCATACCAGAATTAAACCCCACCACTCTGAATACGCAAACTTGGGACACCACAGCCTTACCCTTCAAAACCATTCACAAGGATTTATGCAACTGATCACCTTTATGAATTCCCAAATCCTACTCTTTTACACGTAGACATTCTCAGAAAGCCCATGAATGAAAGTGTGAATGCCCAGCACAGGGTGCTGCTGGCTGTCAGCTGCTTTTATCCCACCAGTACCTCCTGTGCTGTCCAGCAAGGGGTGAGGATGGAGCACGGCAGCTCTGCCAAGGCAGGTGGCACGGGCACCCTCCCCCATTCCATACCCACTACAGCACCAGCCAGAGCCTGAGAAAACTGGCAACGTTGCTGCTGACAAGATGGTCATTGTCAGAACCTGGACAACTCTACGGGCAGGAAATCATCTCAATTTACTGTCAGAGTTCATAGCTAAGCACAGGCTGCTGACTGAGGGTGACTGGGAAGTCTCCAAGGCAGCCTCACTACATTTTAGAGTTGAAAGTCCAAGGATCCACTCTAGCTGTCTAGGTTGGTGGGATAAACCAGAGCTTGGACTTTCTGGCCTTTTTGCAACACTGTTTTTAAATGATTGCGCAGCAGTTCTGAGGTAGCTACACACAGGGTCCCACAGCTCAGCAAAGATGAAAACCATCTGATTTACATCTGCTTCCTGTAAGAAAGGACTGCTTTAAACCACTCTAGAATGCCTGAAGGCCTTCTACAGTCATGAGGAAGGAGTGTATTTTATCACATTAGGTGTGGCCACAGATGAAGAGAGAAGAGAATGGTTTGGGTTCTGACTTAGCAGGGACAGCGACTGTTTTCACCAGACCCAAGCCAAGCCCTTCCTTCTCTTCAGGTGCCGTGAATCCCCTGACACTGCTGTAACACCGAGCTGCATGGCTTCTCTTACCTTTCTCTATATAGTTTTTAGGTGCCCAAGCAGGATCTCCGTCCGCATAGGGATCACTGTACTGCACAACAGCGGCCTCCTCATCCTCATAATCCACGGGGGGTGGGGGTGGAGGAGGAGGAGAGTCATCAAACATCGGCATCTCGTCGGGAGGCGGTGGGGGGGGAGGAGTCGGGCTATCGGCAACTGGAAACGTTTGGAGAGAATTTCTTTTTTTTTTTGTTTGTTTTCTTAAATCAAACAGTGTGGAGATGCAAACAACCCTGAGGCCGCACACTGTAAATAAACGGGGCGGGGGGAAACAACACGCACAGCATGCACTAGAGTACCATGCACCGATTAGAAACGGAGGCTTTGGATTAACAGCTACAACATACAGCTACGCTGGTTATTAGTGGTCAGGTCTACGTATAAATGCTACTAGAGTCAAAGCACATGCTGCAGGGCAGAAGCTGAACACCAGCAGAGAGGAGAAGCGTCCTGCTCCGACGTCCATGCGCTGCAGCGGTAGCTATGGGAGGACTCCGAGTGGCACCCTCTGAGCCAGGCAGCAAACAGGCCTCTGGGCTGGGCCAGCAGCTCGACTGCTTTTTAACAAATCCTTTGCCTATAACAATCGCTTTAATTTATTTCTGAACACTGCTCCCTTGGATCCCTTCTCTCCCACTGCTAGCATTAAGGGGACAAAAAGATCTGTTGTGGATCATAAAAAAAGGAGAGAGACTCGTGTTTAAGACTGAACCAGGTAAGAGAAAGCCAAGTCATCCTTCTGCAGAAGAAAAGCATACGGATTCTTCTCTCGCAGACTACCTTGTATGTGTGCACACATCCAGGATTCAACTAATACATGGAAAACTACAACGGGCAGCTGCTGCTCTTGGGGAAAAAGTGCTCAAGGAATTAAGTGTTTAATCCAAAATGTAAAATCCCTGCCCTGAGATTCTCCAATCAGAACAACTGCAAGTTGCTTTGGGAAAGGGAAAAAGAGAAAGGCATTATGGTACAAAGTCACTCTTAAAAGCAGTTCATCAACTTCTTCTCAGTAATGTTCACTGCAGCTGGCAGCAAAGGAGATGCAAGACATCAAGTCATTTAGCCTACCCCTTGGGACTTGTGGTCCACTACACGTGGACCTAGGTGTAAGCACTATGAAGCCAGAAAGGCAGCTACTATCACTGAACTCAACTTTGTTATATAGCAATATAGATCTATTTACAAGAGATTTGGGAGTGTGCACATTGAAAACAAGCTGAAAGCCACTGCTCTAGAAAGGGTTTGACTGGAAGGAGACATCAGGTTGGGCACACGCTCCAGAACATGTAGCTACTGCCCACTATGCTGATTTTGAGAAGAAAGCCAAGCCACAGGGCAAGGAGCGACACTGAGTAGACCTTTAGCTACTGCTAGTTACAGGGGCACTGGAGATGAGAAGTGGGCTTTCTCTCTGCTTTCTCCTGGCCGCTCCCCCCGTGGTGAGTAACCTTTGCTCTTCAGCCACGTGCCCCTGACAAGAAGCTGCCAGGGCAGAGGCTGCCTCAGCCCTGGCACCCAGCCTGCTCTACCCCTTGAAGAACTAACGCTGCTCCTCACCTGCCAGCCCAGCTCCTCTTCAACTTGACCAGCTGAGCTGGATACTCCCCAGCCCTCTCCATCAGTGAGACTGGCTGCCACTGTGTTCGGGATTCCTCTCCCATACAGAAGCCCGTTTGTATCACTTGGAGACAGCCTAACAAAGGCTTTGGCTGAGCGAACGCTCTGTCTTGCCCGTGTTACTGAGCAGCACTCACAGGCAGGCTTCATTAATCCACCACAGACACGTGACAGTGCTGGTTATGAATGGACTGGGTTTGTGGCCTTTCACTAAATGTCTTTCTCCCGTTAATTTCTATCTGCAGCCAGGAAAAAAAAAAACTAATGCTGAAGCAACAATCCTTTGATATCTTGAGAAATCCTTACCTTAAGAAGTGCAAAAAAAGTTGTATTTGTTTAACAATGAGGTTGCTCATTGGAAAAGAAGGAAGAGAGGGCAGGAAGTGCAAGTGTGAAAGCTCAACACGTAGGTACCCTAACTGAGATGCAGTGCAGAAACTGCATGCTGGATGGGAAACATGTAAAACAGTTCAACTGCACATTGAAACAAGGGGAGAGAACGGAACAGAAAATCAGACAAGTGTCACCCCATGGAAGCATCCCCCTGCCTCTTGGTTTTTAACCTAGACTTCTGGTTCTGAACTTAGAACGGGCAGACTCTAGAATATAATTACTTTTCCCTAGGGGAGAGCAAAAAAAGCATACAGAAAACCACACTAAATGAAGAAGTGTAAAAGGACTAGTATTTAATACAGCTCCAAACTGAGACATCTTCTCTTGCAGGTATCCACATCCCTGTTCTTTAAATGGGACTCAGCAGACTCCTTTTGAAAGGACTGGGTGTGACAATACAGCAATTTACACCCAACCACTTGTCCCTGGGCACCAGACACACTGGCAAACCCCTCGGAAGGAGATACCCACAGTTTGAGCACAGGGCGCAGGAAAAAAAAGAACCGGCCTTGCAGAGCAGAGGATGTTGCTCTCCAAACCCACAAGATCTTTGTGATACGGAAAAGACAAGTCTACCCATGCCTTCCTAACTTCCCTCCCCCGTAGACTTCTTGCAGGAAACGAGGCAGGTGAAAGTCTAGCACACAATGCCAAAACTCAACCACGGCCTCTACAGCCAGTTCCGCTGAGCGTACGCGCAGGCTGCCCCACGCACCCCTGCCTCTGAAACGAGGCAGCAGCAGCTCCAAGCCATACTTGGTATATAACTTCCAAACCCGAGGGACTGCTAAAAGAAAGAAAAGAAAAAAAGAACGATTCCTACAACCAGATTTCAAGCTTCAGCTCCTTTTCCTGCAACCTCATGCACAAGTCAGCTTGCGCTGTGGCATTGCACATGTGAATAAGTCTGTCCCTTTCACCTCCGCTCTCCCACGGGCTGGGTTATCTCCAGGAGGACAATACTTGGAACAATTCAGAAGCAGGTGTCAATTTTCTCAAGTTTATCTGCAAGTGAAGATATTCTGTAACCTTCATCTTCAGTAGGTTTACCTCTACACTTTGAATTCTGGAAGGTTTGTCGACACAATCTCGTGGCACGCTACTCTACATCACTGTGATGAGTATTATTGTTATTATAAACCCAGCACAACACCCAAAATGCCTTCTTTATGAATGAGAACCAGAGAGACACCTCCTATCTCTAAGGGAACGTTCAGAACATGACCACTGGAAAGCTTTAATGGGAAGCTGAACAACAGCACCAGTCAGATCTGGGGGTTCCAAAATGTGTGCTGGAGCTACGTAGCTACTATGTAGTAGTAGCCCCTAAGATCCTAGCAAACTCCACTGAGGCTCCCAAACACTTTAAAACCATCTTCTACTTCCTTCATGCCCTATCCATGCTGCACCCATTCTACTGTTTACAGAACTGCCACGTACTCCTACAGCAAAGATGTCCCTGCATCAGGAACTCAACTTTACACCTGCACTAGCATTTGGGACGGTAACGCTCAGCTGGAGTGAACCAAGCAGTAATGGTAAAAGCAGAGTTACCAGTATAAAACACCTCATAGCACAGATCATAGCAAACCTAACAACAAGCAGAGCTATGCTGCAGGAAGCTCAGGAGGGAAACGTGGCTAGAGAACACAAAGGAATGGAAAATGAAAGGCTGCTGAGAGGAGAAACACCTTACAAGCTCCTTTGTAACGGCATTAGATCGTAAGACCGCACATTTTAAATTGACTGAACATCTTCCTGAAAACTACTACGGTATTGGAATCACTGGTTACACAGTACATAAGTCTACATAAGCCTTTCCAATAACAACTAATCGATTCACCCTAGTGAAAAAGCCTCAGGCAGGATGACTCCACACGGAATTAATATTTTTAATGGAGATACATTTCCATATTCACACCCAGCATATGCCACATATTTCACACTGTATTTCTATAACAAATTTGCAGTTCAGAACTTAAATGGATCAGTAATAATCATGCACGTGTTATAAAATATTGAAGAGTGTGCCCTTCAGCTCCAATAGCATATTGACACTAGGAATGCAAGATGGTATTAGCTTCTGGAAAAGGAAACAAAAGAGAGTCTGACTTGCCAGCCATGCATGCTAGAAGAAAGGAGGCTCTACCCTTTAACAGCTCAGCTTGTCCAAACTTACTGTTTTCCTGCACCCTGGCCACGAAGCCTGTGAGAGGTATCTGTGGAGTCAACTGAGGCATAGGGGGAGGGGGTGGAGCAATAGAAACTGGTAGCAACACACACACCATAGCGGGGAAAGTCAAACGGACAAAGGATAAAAAAAAAAAAAGGGAAACAAACAAAAGCAGCCGTCAGTAACGAGGACCACAAAACAAAGTATGTAAAACCCAACAAGAACGCACGCGCACACACACACGAGAACCTTCTTCAAGCTTGTGTTTCCAACAAGGCTGAATTCGTGGTTAGCCAATCGAAGGTCAAAAAGCAGAGCGTGCCCCTCTGCTTAGCTGAAGAAAAAAGCTGAGCGCAGGCTGCGTGTCCAGAAGCTCACAGGGTGCCTCTGAAGGGACTCGGCTCCACTGCACTCAGGGAACACACAAAACTGAGCTTTTCCTCTCGCCGCCAAATCAGGGTTACTCAAATTTAGACATTATCTTCTAAAAGTACATTGCTAGAAGCTGAGGGGATGTTTGACAGGATTCTGGACTCCTCCCGATTTAAAATGAGACCAGCGCGTCACATCACGTGCAGCAAAGCAGCGCTGACACAGAGTGAAGACAGCTATTTTACAAGGGAAACTCTTGCAACATCCATTCTTGGCATTCACAGAACACCTCCCAGGATTTTGTTCTGCTGGGGCAGGGGGCAGTCGGGTGGCTTACTATGGTTTTGTCTTACATAGGAAACTGGACCTTGTTCTTGGGTCGTTGGAAAGCCAGATGGGTTTGGAGTAGAACAGAGCTTTATTTTAAATTATTAAGTCTTGTGTGGTTAGAAGGCACTCAGCAACCTAAGAGGCTGGCAAAGGCTTCAACAGCCACAGCTACACTAGCACACAGAGCTCTCCAGGAAGCACTTGCAAGCTCGTCTTCTCTGAAGTAAGTACCTATCTGGGGAGTAACGAGATAGGAGACACGTGGCACCACTGCTCAGAGACGCTGGGCTGACAGCTGAGGTGTTCAACTCTTCCCTCTGCAGGTAGGAAAGAGGGAAGGTAGCAGCAGAGCATGACAAATTATCAGCTCTGGCAGGACATCTCCCCGTGAAGCAGGGGGAGGGGGGGGGAGAAAAACAACAAAAAGAAAAAATGAGAAAAAACCCAACACCACATGAAATCATTTGTTTATACTGTGACCACTTTCAGTGGAATTCCTCTCGCACTGAAGCGGAGAAATTTCTGTGAAGGTGGGAATTCAGCAAGCTAATCCAGTTGGAACCAAATTTGAAAGAGGTTCTGTACTTCCAAGTAAGCAACAGTTTTAAATAAAGCCGTAACTAAGACTAATGTTTGATGAATAAAAACGCAGCATTTAGTTCATTACAAATCCAATAACCAAACAAACTGTATGGGAGAAATGATCACTAACGGAGGGCAAACAAACAGGTTTCTCACAAAACTGAAGTAAACAACATCTAAGAAAAAACAAGAGTATTTGTTAGCATGAAAAGTAAAACCTTAAGGAAACATGGGACCTGGATTTAATGTCAAGACAGTAGCATTAAAAAAAATAAAGTCACCAGTTAGGGAAACAGAGAAAGACAGTTTAAAGTAGAAAAACACACCCATCAAAATACTGTTCAAAAAATGCTGACAATCAGTATTTTGAAAACACCAGAGAGGCTAGAATAAGGAATGGCACCTGCATTTGAGCAAAAAATTGCTTTGGCCAAACGTGAACATTCAGAAACAGTGGTGTGCACAGTGTTTAAGATAACTGAACTGTTTCCAGAAGTAAGGTCCTGTTTATTCAACAGAATACAACTGTTCAAACAGGAAGGAGTTTCTGCTGTTATGGTGAATTCATTTGGGGAAGCAAGAGTGTGGAAGAAAATGAAGGGCCAGTGGGAGTGAGAGAGTGGGAGGAAAATCAGGACTGGAAAAAAACCCCAACAGCTAGAGGTACCATGTCTACATATCAAAATGCTTTCTGATAAATGTAGGACTTCTAAAACACTAAGAAAACTCTTCACCTCACTGTCTCCAACTTTTTATATGTGTTCTTTCCTTAAGAGTAAGTACACATCAGCAAATGTTAGTCCAAAATCATCTTCAGCCCAAACACAGACATTTCTTTTCAAAAGAAATATCACTCTGAAGTTGACTTGGCATGCTGAAGAACACCACCAGAAACCAACAGAGGTCTATCCCTCCTCTACGTCCGTCTAGCCAAACTTTATGGAAATGGTAAGGAAGATGTTTCCCAACAGAAACAGCTTTCTATCAACACTCAAATAGACTTTGATTTTGCAGAGCTTTCTGCAGTGAACCTCGTTTGTCCTGTTGGGTAGGTATGCAGGATGCTGCTAAGCCCTGCTCAGTTGCCCGTGGCATCCATCCCTTCCCTTATTCACCTCCATCTATAGTACTCCTAGTGTGGAAGCACAGAGAAGGAGTCTGCTGAAAAGGTAAGAGACTGAGCTCTTCAACAGTCAAGCTTGAAACTAAGAACAAAGGAGAAACTTGGGATCAGGAAAAGGTTTAGGAAAGAGACAGAGAGGAACCGTGTGATGGGGAAAGTCTGTTACATGAACACTGTGCTCTGACAGTACCCTCTTGCCACTAGCCCAGTAGTGGAGGCACTGTACAACCATATTAAGTCTCCTGCAAAAAAATCTGGTTTTAGTTTATGTTCTCCAAGCACACCTGAAATGCTAAGCATAATGTGCCTATAATTAGATAGGCAATCATAATAATTTATTGTCATGAGTAACAGCAAACAAGTCAGAGGGGAAAACAGTATAATTGCACATAGTGCAATCACTGTACAGCTTCACTGTGGTTTTTCTTGTTTGTTTTTCCTTCTATTTTAGGAAAGAAAGCAGTAATCTGATTGATAAAGTGACTTAAAATGCCATGCATGCTTTTACAATCATTTTGCTCAAAACAGTTTGTGAGCTCAGAGCTCAGAAGCTTACTTGAATTTTGAGAATAGAGAGGCCCGCCATTAACATGAGGTTGAGCAGAAAATGGAGCAGTCACAGAAGGATTCCGTCTGTATCCACCAGAAGATGCTGAAGAAGTGGTAGAGTTGTGTCGCGAGATTTGCCTGGTCATTGTGCCATACTGGGAACCAGGAGCTGAACCCGGAGCAGCTGAAAAGCATTAGCCAGAGGAACCAAGGAAAAGACTTAAGCAGAGCATTACTTGGGATAGAATGCAGAAAACAGAAAAAAAGCCCAGACCATGGGGAATACTTGATGACAGGTCTCCAAAAATGTAAGGCCAGTAACAGGAGATGTATAGAAAATAAACCACCCTGTTAGAATCAATAATGAGAAAAAACCCACACAGGACATAAACCAACACACATATAAAGGGCATTTGAGAAATGCTGAGAACTACTTGGAGAGACTGGACTGGAAAACTGAATCAGCTTCCAACTCCTAAGCATATCTCAATTATTCTACATGCAATAATACCCTTTATTAAAAAAACACACGGAAAAAAACCTCCACAATTTGTTCACAGCAAACCTTTTCCGTTGTGAACCAGAACTTGTCCCCAATCTAATACAGAAAGACACTCTAACAAAACAGTAAAACAAACGTCATAAGCTTCAGACACTCGGCACGTTTGCGGGTTGTATTTACTGTTTGTGTTTTTACAGTGACGGAATTGACACCGACAGATCGGAACCACCCAGCTGACAGAAAAACACGTCGCTCATTCTTCAGGATGAGCACCCAATTTTTTTTGCCCTTCCACATGCCTGTCGCACAAACTTCAAGGTTAATAAAACAACTGAAGTTTTCTGTTGGATTAACTCCTGACAGACAGAGAAAAGAATCACACCTTGCAAACTAATGAATCTCACACCTGGCGGTCACGCGGATCGAGGCGATTTTTGAAAGGCAAAAAATTGATTTGCAATGAAATGCTCTGTGCTTTTATATACCCGTGGATATATCTTACACAAATACATACAAACACGCACACCCCCAGTGTGTGATCAGTAGTTTGCAGTCCTGGAAAGCTATCCAAAGCCACTTTCACTTAACACCTCGGTAAGGGAAAGTGCAAAGGGTTACGTGGGTCAAAGCCTCCAAAAGCCAGTTTCATGAACGCAATGAGTGAATTCCGTTGTCGGCCTGGGACAGGGAAGGGTAGCGCGGTGTTTCCTGCCCGTTCCGAAAAGCGCTGCTTTTAGATCCCATCCTAACAGCTAGATGTGATGCTCGAAGCAATTTCTCCAAGAACCGTTCGTTCAGCTCCCCAAGTCTTGGGGTTTGCCACCCGCACGGAACCCGGGCCACTGTGACAGACACTGCTGCTTTTCAGTCACCTCCCTCCCACGGGACGGGACAGATGTAGAGCACTGCGCAGCAGCGACCATTTTTAAGCCAGAGTGAAACTGTTGTGGCTCAGTTTCAGCTGCAGAATACCAATATTCAAGCTGATTTTGAGTTCCTACAGATCGGGCTCATTGGGTATCAGCTTTAGTGGGACCAGTGATTTCAAGCAACTGGCAGCTTTTCCCCCCAGACCTTGTGTATTTACCTTCAGAGGCTTTAACCGCAGGAAATTAGTGGAGATTAGATTTGTTTAAAAACAAACAAACAAACAAATCCCAGAACAGGATTTCATACTAAAATCATGTAGACCCCACTACAGAAGAACAAACACCCTCTCTAAGTCCATTAGGAAAAGGTGATTATTGATTATGCAGCACGACTGCAATCACTGCAGCATTGACACAAGTCTCACCTATCAGACTGCCCATCGGGAGAGGTGGTGGCAGTGGTGGTGCTGGCGGGGCTCCGGGAGGAGGAGGAACAGAAATGTGTGCTAGTAAAATAGTTTATATTCCCAATTAGGCCGTGTATTTATTTATTTATTTTTTTTCTATAAAATCAAACCCCAAAAAACCAAAACTAATAAGAAAGCACGGGCACTTCATAGGCTTCCCAAATAAATACAGAAATTCAACTTTAGGCAACTGATACAAAGTCAGGATCTGATCCCACGCAGGGTTCTGTGCTTGCAGATCTTTATTCCCATTGATTTTTATGGGATGTGAGATGATAGTAATACTTCATGCCTATTTGTACCACTGCAGGATCAGAAATGCCTGAGAAAGGAAAACCCGTATGTGCACAGGAAAGTGAAGACTTGTCATCCAAGGAACAGAGATTTAAGAGGTGCAAAAGCAAAATTGCATTACACCAAAACTCCACTGTTTTCTTGTGCAAATCAGCTGATGTGCTTACAAAACACACAGACAGTAAACAAGTCACTGAGTTGGTTTATACCAAGGTAATAAACCTGCCAAATAAAGAAGGATCCTACACATTCTCACCACTCATCATTCTTAAAGACAAGGGAGTACACTTTTGATGCTGAAAGATCCTGCATGGTTCTCTTTTATTGCTGTGCTACCTTATGCACACCAGTTCTGCTCTTTCAGTGATGTCCATCATAGCTTAGCAACTCCAGACTGTAATCAATAGCGTAAACAACACTGGTGCATAAGCCTGAATCCTACTACCAGCAGTCTCCTCCTAGCTCCTGTTCTGCATTTTATCTGAAGTAAAGACTTCTATTTAATTAAAAAAAGAACATGTAAATACCATCACTGGCAGATGGTTAACATTAGCAGGCTGTTTCAGAAGATGTTTCCCATCAAACATGTCCACAGTCGCTGCTGCTTCTCAGGGCATCCAGAAATGCCAAACTGTAGATAGGCATTAAAAAACTTACTTAAGCTGTAAAAAGGATACACAGCTCTCCTATCCCTTCCCCTCCTTAACTACCTTGTAAAAACCATGACAAAGGTGTTTTTAACCAGCCGCTGTTCCGTAAGTGATTGTTCTGCAAGTATTTTTGGTAAAGAATTAAAATCTCAGCTGTCCCTCAGCACTCAGGAGAGATCTCCTGACCAGGACCGTGCTTTAAGACAGTTACTACCCCAACCGTCTTCAGCCAAACTCCCTCTGCAGACGCGAGTGGTTGGCACTACAGCCTGAAGTTAAGATGGGAGGAGTGCCACCTACCTGGTCCGATGGTGGGCGGTGACGGCGTAGGCACGGCAATGGGAATGCCAATACTGCTGCTTCCGCTGTTCTCTCGACTGCCGCTCCCTCCGCTGCTGCCGCTGGAAGAGGGACACGGGAATCAGCACCCTGTTTCCGGCAAAGGCCCCGCCAGCAGCCACGCTCCTTGTGCCAGCTTTGCCAGCCTAACTCGATCACAGGCTGTCGAAAAATCCCCTCTGAAAATGCCTCTGGGTCTACCTACAATTGCACATAGCTAATCAAGTCCGGATGCATCACGCGCCGCAATAAATGGAATTAGTTAAGCTGATAAACACCAATATGCATAAAATGTTTCATTAGATGCTTTAAAAACGTAAAAAGTTAAGTGACCGTATCAGTTCTAGGCAATGGAGTGACAACTACAGGAATAGTTTTGAAGCCTTGTAATAATTGAAAGTAATAAGCTGGGGCTGGAAGAGTTCATGCCTAAGCTACAGGCAATTATTTTAGATTATTTATACTGTCAGCTGAAGGAACATTTCCTCTACACACAGCAGAAGTTTAAACTGAGAGCATTTTAACTGACAACAGCCACGATAAACCAAAGGGGTTGGGGTGCGGTGTGGATAATTTTCTGTGTATCTAACACTCCTCCTCACCCAGGCACACACTTGTGTATGAGAAAGTTGTTTTTAAGATCATCTAAAAGGTAACAGTACGGGCAGGTCAAAATTCGTCCCAAGTACCATGATATGATATAAAAATTAGAAGGCAGCAATATAGATATTTACAGAACATGCTTCCAGTGAGCTACTGGGTAACATTTCTACACGTCTTCAGAGGCAGTAACACTTCTCACTGAGGGATCTGAAAATGGAATCAAGATTCAGGCAGAACCTGTCATTGCTATCCAAGAGCACTCCTTAGGCCAAGGCTTGAATTTACACGGACTCAAAAGATAATAAAAAGGGAACTAAGTAGTCAAGATGTTTTGAAGCCAAAACACCGCTTTCACCCATCCATGTTAATTAAAGAGTACTCAGTGATGTTACAGTTTATTTACCATTCCTGGGTAGTTACAAATCAATGCTGTCCAGAGTCAAGCACAAACCATTCAAATGTATCTTAAGAAAACCACACTGTTACAGAAAAGAAAACCAGTGATCTGAAATGGAAGCCAAGGTAATTCCTTCAAAATTAGTGTTCTTTCTGCTGAAGACCTTGATCTTGTCGCTATGGTTGCAGCTGAATTTCTAACTGCAGTCTACATAAAAGAAGACCTTGTGAGACAAGAGTGGGGAGCATTCACAGTAGCCAGCTAAACAGATTAACAAGATCTTCACTGCAGCCAGATTTAGAAGTTATTTTGTTCTGACGGTATTTCACGATCAACTGTCCAAAATAGTCCCTCAACTCCTGTAAGCAACCTACTGTGTTTAGCTGTGTGTTAAAATCCAAAAAAGCTTTTTTATAAAAAAATAAAATAAAATAAAATAAAATGTTCAGAAAGAAGCTGTCTAAAGATAAGCTAACCTCTTACTTCTAACTGCATTGACTTCTTTTGTCTGGGTTTTTTTTTCCAGTGGTTTGAAGCTTATGGTAAAAATCAAATTGAATAATCTGAACTTACTCAAGATGCTCAGAGAAAGATCTAGCCTTGCAATTCAAGGAAAAAAAAAAATTAAAAAAACCCCAAAACAAACCCCATACAAGGTACACTCACAACACCCTTCTTACCCAAAACACACCTACACTTTCATCAAAGCACTTAAATGTCTGGAAACCACTGACTGATGCCAATACCTGCTCTGAGAATAGGTTTTCTTTGCTATCATGCCAGAACTGATTATGAGCATTAAATTTTAGCCCAAAGTTAGCAATCAGCTCTTGCAGACTATCTTCATGACAGTGTTTCTAATCAACAGAAATTCCTCTTTGCAATTAGTGGTCTTGGAAACAAAGCAAAAAAAAAAGCCTAAGTGGATTTTGCACTAAGGTGAATAATACAGCTTTAAATCCATTAGGACCCACCACTACCCTACCTTGCTACTGCATAGATCTGTAAGCTTTGCTAAGTCTTGGGAACAAAACACCACAGAACAAAATAAACTGATTACATAAAACGAGGCCTGTGGTTATGGAAGCACGTTGCTAGATACAATGAGGCTTCTAGAGATTATGAAGATGCTTCCATGTACTAGAGAAGTCAACAATACCGCAAAGTTCTGTTAATGCAGACTGCTGGAATAACTTACCTTTTGCCTTCCTACAAAATGCCAAAAGGAACGAAGCTCCAAAGTTGTTCCTGTGACTTTACTAAGCATCAGCATGCCAGGCAGGAAAGAATTACAGTGAGAAAAGGCTCTACCTGTGTGTTCTTGGTCTCTGGTTCAAGGAAGCCGTCCTTCCCGGACTGTGCTGACTGCCCAGCCTGGCAGGGCTGGTCATGTAATCATTGGGGACTGTCGGTGGTTTAACTGGCTCCAGGGTTTTGTAAGGAGTATTTCGTCTGGTCAAAGAAAAAAGAAGATTTGAAGACAGAAAGATAAAGGATCAGAAGATCAAAAGGACGAATGAATGAAGTAGCAAAGCCATTTGCTTCCTGAAGTTTTCATGAGCAGAGCAGCCCACATTACAATATATTAAACAAATTCCACTGGGCAGGGTAGACAGATCCCATCCAACTCTAATGTGCTCTTATGTAGACAGATCCATACAAGTTGGCCTACAGCACATGAACTGGGTGAAAAAAAAAAAAGCCTAAACTAAATTTACCACCCAAATATACACTCTTTGAAATACATAAAATACAACAGTTATATCCACCTAATATACTTGAGTTATCTTTCAGTACACTGCTCATGAAAACCACTTGGACTATAACAGTTCCTCTTTCCCCCTTATCCCTCCCCTCCAGATGCTTTCCAAAAGTATTCTTGGCTAAAAGTATTTAACTCATCAAGACAGGAATAAGGCCACAGAACAAGTTACATTTGCAATCACCAGGGCTCTTTCTAGCAGCATTGTTTCACACAGTAATCAAGCAACCTCATAACACTTCAGGAGATCTTCAAGTGCCTCACAGATGAGCTTCATTGTCTCCATTTTGCAGATGAGCAAAGCGAAGCCCAGAGATTTCCAAGGTCACCTAGCAGGCTGCATCGAGTCAGAAATATAACACAGATCTTTTGAGATCTATTTACTGGAGCCGTTACTGCCTTAGGAACAGTGCATTGATTGTACTGAGTTGCAGAGCCCTTCAGTCCTCACCAGAAACTAAGAGATCCTTCACAAGATGTGGAATTTGGCGACGCACCAGCTAAGCGAAACCAAAAACACGAAACCAGTGGCGTTTCATCATTTGTTCAATTACAGGTCATAACTGAGTTACTAAGTTGTAGAGCTTCCTGGTATTTTAAGAAACTTCTTGACTTCCTTTTTTACAATATGGGACAAAACGATAACATTCTGTTATTGAAAACTCTCAAAGAGGAAAGTGGCAATACCGTAACTATTCGCACGCCCTGTGGTGTTTGGGCATTAGTTGGGCTACATAAAGCACTCCAGATGATTTTAATACGCAGCCTGCCACCACCTGTAGAGCTGCCAAAAGAGATCAGCCGTGGGAAAAAGAAAGAAACTTTGTATTCCTGTTGTGAGAGAGAGAGAGAGCTCCAAATACCGCCAAATAAAATGATAAGCGGGGAGATCTGAAATGCGCTTCCAACAGAAATAACCCTGAAAACTAATGTTGCAAAGTATTCCACCTTGGAATGCACTGGCAATAGGAGCTACTACTCAGCTCTGGTGTACTTCTTATTTTGTTGGTACTATTTAAAACTGCTGTCAAATCCTCACGTTCAGCCATGCCTCAGTTTCACCTCTGTTCTTCTTGGCTTCACTGAAGAACTCCTGCACACCAGACAAGTCAAAACCAATGTATTTCCATCACTCAAGTCCAATCCTTACGTTTGCTTTTCTGACAGCTTTACGCAGAAGAGGGAAACTCTCTCCTGGCACTGCCCAGCTCTCCCCACCTCACTGGCTCCCAATGCTTCAATGTAGTGCTGATGCCCATTGGCACCAGGGAGAGCTACACAGAGTCCAAGGTCCTGCTCTGTCCCGGGACTCTCAAGGCACAACTGCACCTATTCCCTCCATCCAGCTCCAGCAACTCACTTGTTCTCCTGTAGTACTTCCAACCTGGACATCTAAGGTTTTTCCCCGTCTCTCCTTGGTCCAGCGAGGAGACCCCCAGATCCTGCACTCCCTTTAGCTTTGCAGCCCACGGGGTTTCTGTGCAGGACTCTCTCCCCACGATAGCCCTGCCTTGGAGGGACAAGCTGCACAACAGGCAGCAAGTATCTAAAGGTGGCCCGTGTTACACACCTAGCTTGTTCTGATCTTACACACTTACCTCTGCTTTCTGGATCCAAGGGAGAAGAATAGTATCCCTGTGGTTTCTAGCAATTTTTTCTGCATATATTAGGGAAACAGTCATGCCTATGATATTTCATGCTTTGGCAGAACACGGCTGCTCAAGACAAGAGCTGTACTTCCTGAACACGAAGGGCAGATAGAAATCTCTCTTACGAACCCACATTATTCCTCCCCCTCAGCCAACTGCTGCCTCTTGTCAAGCTCATCTGGAAATGACATTCAGCTGATTAATCCTTATCAGGCATCAGCTAAGGCAACCAAACGGCTCCAGCTTGTTCGCGGGGGAGCGTTAGAGAGCGGCAGCTCACCGGCACGTCAACGCTGCTGTTCCACTAGCAAAGGTCCAAGAGGACATGAAAGAGCTACCCAGCCTCCCAGGGCTGATAAACAACCCTTTCTCAGCTGGGCTAAGAGAGACAATTGGAATACTGATTGCGTGCCCTTCAGCAACGGGAATTTTCAAAAAACATGCTGAGGAAACCTCTAGGGTAATTTCTGTGCAGAACACTCAACAAACACAGCGATCCTAAAGCAGCAAAGCGTCGAATCGGGATTAAAAATAACCACGTCTTTGACAAAAGTTGCTGCTTCTCATTTTCCTCGACCGTTGCTCTTGATCCCTACCCTGATTCTGTCTTGTTATCCCTCAATTCTTCCAGCTCCTCACGTCTCCCAGACAACATACCAGAAGCCAAGAGAGCCATGGCAGCCAGCTTTACAGTGCCTCAGTCCCTCAGAGCATAAAGGAAAGACTGAAAGCAACAAATAGGAGGAAGGTCTCGTTCGGGATGTCTTCTGGAAGATGTGGCACAGTTGGGCAGACAAAACCATGTGGCACGTGCTCCGAGCTTCTCAAGCATTAATGTTTTGGTCTCTAGCAAGGGGTTCTTGCTGGCACGCCGAGATAAGCAGATTACACTCCCCATAGGTCCACAGCAGCAAAAGAGATGCTATGGCAGGAAACTCTGCTTATAGCGGGACTCGAGAATAAGAAAATCCTTCCTCATTTAAGCATAAAAATAAAATTGCATAAACCTGTGAGAATCAACGTTGCCAATGTGTGTTCACAATGCCGTGGATTTTGTTTAGATAATGCAGCAAATACAGCACCATTTCATACTACCTACAATACTGAGAAATGACAAAAATTTTAACAATCAAGTCTTTTCCCCACTGAAGTTCAAATCTTACTGATATTCTTTCGTGTCACTAAGGATTTCTCCCCCAAAAATGAGGAATAACAGTAGGCTCCTCATTTACCTGTATCTATAATAAATCCTTCCCTCATGAAAAAACCTTCTTTCAAAAGGTCACCATGAAAATAGGAGGCAATGCAGCTGAAAGGGCTTATACAGAGAAGGTAATTACTTTTTTTTTTTGCTAAAAGCAATCGGAATTGCCATCTCTCCATGTATTTCAGAAACCCCAACACTGGCACAATTGGAACTTCCTATTACCCAGGCGAGAGTTGTCTTCATCCTTACCCCAGAGTTCCCCGGCCTGACATGGGAGGACTTGGTGGTTTTTGTGTAGGCGGATTTGTTCTTGACAAGGTGCCAGTTCTTGCAGGCTGGTTATTTCCATGCTGAAATAAGGGAAAACATGATTTTATTTTTATAACAGAGCAGCTCTATTATTGACAGCTTTTTTTTTTGTTTGGTTTTTTTTTTAAAGTTTAAGAATATGAAGTGAGAATTCCCAGACAGCTGTCAAACAGCAAGTTTTCAGCTACACTCAAGACAGACACCAGTAAATACAAAGAGTCTAAATACAAGCTTAATGTTATGTTTTGCTCTTAATTTACAACGGACATGGGGAAGGTAGGCAATTGACAGGTTCGTGCACAGACCTCTTACATCCTCTTTTCTTTAAGGGGAAGCCCCATTTGCCTTCATCTCCCATCCGGGATGTTAATAATTCCAATCAAAGCTGAGCACTGACGGTACGACACGGTCAGCACGGGCCCAGGATTTCTCAATTTGCCCCTGCTCTTTGACTAGCAGAGTCGTTCAGGTTGTCTGGGAAGTCTCCCGCCAAAAAAAAAATGTAAGTGAAGGGAATCAAGGCATCTACGGAATTCCGAGCAAAGCACTACATGTGTTAGAGAAATTAATGTATCTATGTATAAATGCAGATGTCAATGTATCGCAGATATATTGACACGCGCTAAGTGCTGTAAATAAACAAATAAATAAAAAGATAAAAAAAATAAATCAAGTGTAGCACGTTTAATCTAAATATCCTATGGAAAGCAGAGAGGAGCGTAAGACAGCGCTAGTTTTCAGTTTTAATGGCTCTGCAGCCCCTACTATCAGTCACATGAGGCACTGTGGGTCAAAGGAGAAATAACACTTCTTACCTTGGCTTTTAGCCACTTAACGTTGGCAAAAAAAAGGGGGGAAAAAGGGAGAAATTAATGGCAGATCCATCACAAATGATAGGACAGGTTAAACTACAGATAATCACATTAAAAAAATAAAAATCAGTTGTGTCTACCGATAATTAGCTACATCCCAGTACATTAACAGAGATTTTACTGGCTCGCTTAGTCATTGGAAGTTCTGCGTCTAGGTGACCACAGGGAAAAATACTTCTGTCCAAAGGAAGTTTAGCTACGTTTTGCTGGATTTGTTTGCCAGGCTCCTCGTGGGCAGTAAAGGGTTGAAAAGGCCTTTGCTGACCATTCAAGTCCAACCCCAAATCGATGCCACTTCAACGGCAACGCGCACTTCAGGGTTTGTTCACAAAACCACGGCCCCAGCTACGCGGCCCAGAATCGACTCGCCTTCTGTTTTGACACTTCACCTCCACGTGTGTTGAAGAAATCCTAGCTGCTGCACTGAATGGTAAATAAAGCAAGCAGAGTTCTCAAACAGGATGAGCAGCAGCGCCTTTTCACCTCTGGTTTATTGATTGAAATCCGATTCAAGGCAGCGTGCAACTGGCTGCTCAAAACCGTGCTGGCAGGGCTCTAAGCAGGGTTATTCTGAAATTTCAGCTCTTAGAATCAAGTCATTATATGACTCCATTATATCATTTTTACAGCCTTCGTGGCTGCAGAGGGGAAAAAAAAATAAATTATGAAAACTTGGCCTCATAAGGAAAACTAATGTAGGGATTTTAAATAAATTCGAGTTGAGTTCTCAGGGGCAAGGGAAGACTCATGATTGTGAATGAGGAGAGGATTAGTTTCACCAATTTAAAAAAACCCCAAGCAAACACAAGCCCCCAGAACATAAAAATCCAAATGCTTTTTTTTTTTTTTTGAGGTTATTTGGTAATAAACTGTTACTTCCAGAACAAGCCTCCTACTGCACAGCTTTTCAAATTGTGGTTTGCACCTCCTCTTCCAAGAAACATAGACCAGTTTATAGGCACCCATAAATTCGGAGAAAAATAATTAAAACATGCTATATACAGCAATGTGCATGTGTGCAATTTCTGACAGGGTCTGCAAAACCAGTGAGAAAACAGCTGGGGTTTCCAAATCGACACTGGTTGAAAGCCACTGCCTTCAAGTTATTCATATTAGAGGAACAGAAACACAAAACCTGCTCCAAAATTCAAATGAGAAAGTTTAAGCTGTGGTAAGTAAATTTGAAGGTCATCCCATTCACTGCCAGTCTGGGCAGAGGTTCATCAGCAGTGGCAGAATTGAGGCATTTAAACCACTTCTGTCCCCACAGAGCTATTTAAATCATAGATAAACACGAAGGCTCAGTTTCCAGGATGCCAGGGTAGTCTCCCAAGTATTATATTTTTAAAACCAGGCTTTTAGCAATGAAATTTGCTTTCCCCTCTCAAAGGAATATGTGACCCTTCCCCTTACTTCACCAGTTGCCAAGGGCAATGGCATAATACAAGGAATGTGTTAAGAGACCAAGAAGTGAAAACTCATGCTCTTGTCCCGCCCCGGCAGCCATAGATAGAAACCTTTTAAAGGCTTAAAGGGAAGGGTGGCATGGTTTCTTACCCAGCCTGTACTACTAAATTTGCCTGCCTCAAAAATATAAAACCAGAAAGCTTCCTCTCTTTCCTTCCCTTATGCAGTGTCACTCAGCACTTATGGTGAGCTTTTCCACCGCCTCCTTAATCACTGCTACATTCTGCCTCCACTGCAGTGACAATATGAATATCAACATCTAGCAGTGATTCAGTGAGCTTCATCTTCGTTCAAACCTTTCTACTCCTAAGTGCTGCTTAACATACTAAATATACCTCTGAAGTCCAACGGCTCTTGACCTTTATTTCTACCTCTACCACTGCATCAGGTGAGCTTCATCTATTTTGCTGCCAGTTAAACAATACACAGACAGACACACAAGATTCTTCATGGTGCAGAAGAATTATTAACTGCTGTCATGCTGCTTTCTGTAAGTAGAAAGCTCTGTACATGTCCCCTCTGCTGTTGTCAATATAAACAAGAGTCATGTGGGCAGAAAAACACAGAAGGAAGGAACGCAAAAGGAGCAGAGATTCTTATGGGAGAGGCACTCCTGATCCAAAAGACAGAACTAAGGGAGGAAAGCAAATGAAGGGAGATGAACCATATGGCTATTTAATCATGGCTAATAAGCTAATTAACTAGGAGGAGACATTTTCTTGTATTAATTGGCTGAGCTTATGAAGTCAACCTTGCTGCATTTCTCGGTCTGAAACCCAACTGTAGTGCTTTCTAAGCAATTAAAAACTTTGCTTGGCAATAGAAATAGTTTAGGCAGTTGGGTCTAAACTCATTGTGATTTTAAGAAAACCAGGGAAGAAGAAAAAAAAAGACAGCAGGAAACCAAAAGGGAAAGCAGGTACATGTTTAATACAGGTTCAAGCATCTCTACAAATGCCTCTTAACAGTTGGCAGAAGATGACCATCACCAACTGCCTGATAAGTGGAAAGGTCAGGCAGGCAGGGAGGAAATGCAGGGTAGGAAGAAGAGAAGCAGCAGCAGCATCCATAAGGTTCACAGCTTGAAGAGGGAAGAGACTGTTCTCAGAGGGATCTATATGAGATAGGAGGTGCAAAAGGAAAAGTAACGAAGAGCGGCACGGAGAACTCCTGCAGAAGCTGCAAGGAGCACAAGTCCCTTCTCCTCCCACTAGTTGCATTACTGTACACACAGGAGACAGTTTTCAGCCAGATAGCAGCATCCTGGATGATGTACACATCAGAACAAAAACACTGTGTGTGGGCTTGCTGGCAATGCTTGTGATGCCGAGGCAGAGAACTAGACAGACCAGAATGTTCCCAGTAACAAGACAGCATGGTAAGCAGCACTATTGCTTCGGGTTTCTTGCAAGCGTCGTAGCAGAGAGATGTTTTCAAGAAGCAAGCAGAACAATTTTTGTCTTTCCAGGGAAAATCCGCCAAGCACGTGGCTGTCCTGGGTAAAGCGTGAAGGGCTGTCATAAAATAAAGAAACCACAGCCTCGGGTTCAGGCACCAGGAGTCAACCTCTCTGCACTGCCAAAAACCCCAGCTGAGGTAGCGGCACAGCCGTGGGGTTCTGACAGGGTGGGAGAGCAGGGTGACCGAGGTCTGAGAGCCAGCAGTAATACAATTGAGGCAATGTTTGCAACAGCCAGGGGATGCACCTAGCCCAGCCAAGAGGGAACCTGCTTCTCTAACTGATGCCAGGAATTCAGAGCACCTGGGCTGAGGATTTCGGCTGTGGCTTTGGACAGGACAACCACTGTTTTGAGACAGTCAAGCATTGACTAAAAGTGCCAGGCAAGAGTCTTACTAGCTCAAGACAACTATTTTGGTAATTCCAGCATGATCAGTTCTGGTAGTCTAAAGAGCACAGCAATACCTGCTGCCAAAGGCAGTATTGCAGCGTTCTGTAACTGAGGCCAAGGGGCCAGGACAAAGAACAGCATGAAAGGGTAGGGTGGGAGGCAACTGGGATTATCTATTGGTAGCCAAAGGCTGTCCAGACATTTGAGGGACTCTGCTGCCTGGCCTCAGGAGGCAGCCATCTATCTGTTTTTAATACTTTCCATGCCAAATAAAAAGTCATGGGGTAACATTAGTCATGATTCAGGGAACTAGAAAGCTGTTATTTCAGTTACAAACTGTCTTTGGAAAGCTAGGGCTACCGACGTCGCGCGCAACTCATTTATGTGAGCAAATGTATCTCCAAGCACAGAAATACAAAAGGTCACTTGTGCACAGGAGTAAACTCCTCATCACACTGAGGTCCAGCAGTGCACATTTCGTCTATGAACTCTCCCATTTCAGACTGCAGAAACTTCAGATCTCTATGCAGGCTGGTTGCACTCCCTTGCTCTATGTCACTCACTATTTCTCCAGCTGCTGAATTTAAAGGGCCAGTCTCTATAACCTAGCACACCTAGGATCACTGAAAGACATCACTGAAGACCATGCAATATAAATGCTGATCAATGGAAATGAAGGTTTAAAAACTGTGCCAGTCTAATCTGCATTAATAGTAAGCATCTAGCAAACTCAAAACCTTAAAATGCATGTTCTGTAAAAGCAACAACCAGCCTGGGATCCTTTACAGTTGACCAATCATCACAGTCATCAACTGCAATAGAAAAACCCCATGATTACCCCTGATGACTCTTTAGTCAACCTCCCTTTTTACTTAAAAGGCTATTTCCTTTATTAGTCAAGGGTGAATTATCTGAGACATCCCTACAGAAAGGCAGCTGGCCTTGAGACCTTTTGAAGTGCTGCTATGCATCTACAGCTAGACAATCCGACTGCCCCATAGGCATCCCTGGGGACTTTTGCACAGGATTGCCTCCTGTCTCATCAGTGGAGCAGTTCTGGAGTACCACAAGGTGCCACAGAGCAAGAAAAGCAGCTGGAAGGGTCCTTGTACATGAAGGTATGGGATGCCTGAGGAAAGGACCCGGTAAAATGACAAGTCTAGAAGATGGTTTCCTTACAGAAATCAATAGATGGACTTAGGGAGAATATGTATTCAACGATGTTTTTCAGAAGGCAGGCTGTACGTGGGTGTCAGACGCTCAGGGTAACACACTTTTGCCAGTTCTGCAAAGTCTGTTAGTTCTGTGCAGTTTCAAAGGAATCATTCCTGTGTCTCATTTTCCGTATCAAAAAGGGTCAGAAGATGGGGTTTTATTCTTTCCTTGCAGTCTATTGTATGCCAGATTATTTTGAGAAAATTTAAGATCCCAAATCAATACTTCTTCCACAATTGAACATGAGAGGGTTATGTCTCCTCAGTGAAATTTTACCTTTAACTATATGCTTTCCCAGTATTATTTGCAACCTAGCAAATACACAGTCTTCTGCTAACAGTAGCCAGATGTAGCTTGTCAACACTATTTCTCTCTCCTTTATTTCTCCATTTTTAGTTTCCAAACTAAGCAGGCAAAAATTTTCAAGTCACATCTGACCTTGAAATGTTTTTACCTATTAAACTGCTATTAACATACAAAAACCTGCTCGCAGGTGATAGACAAACTTAATATTGTTCCCTCAGCACTGAGTAGTCTGGTTCAGAGAAAAATACCTAGATTCCTGACTTCAAATACTTCCAGGTTTTTGAATTTTTGGAGTTGGTAGCTTTGAATCTAGCTACAATAAGGTTAATATAATAATAAAAAAAATAATAATCTATTTTCAAAATTAGAAAATAAAGAGACCTCAGAGTTTTGAGGGTTGTTTTTTTTTTGCAAGCAGAAAGGCTTGAAACCTACACTGTATCAGATGACACTACACACACTCCTGGATTTCCAGTAGCAAGCGCCCTGCGAAACGCACACAGTGTAAACATTCACAACAGTCCTTAGAGTTGGCAACAGGAAGACTTATTTTACCCCCCCAGAGAAGGATTTTTACCCTGCAGCAGTATTTACTGTTTGGCCAGGACCCCAGAGGGATGATGTGACATTAATGAACCTGGCAACAACAGGCCATCCTTTGAAGCGTGGCTGAGAGAGGCGAACGCAGGGATGAGGGCACCAGAGGCTCAGGTTCAGGATCCCTGTCTCACTTTTGTTTTTATTGCAGTGAATTATTTAAAAGTTAATACTCAAGTGCCTACCACATAAAAGGTCTTATCCTAAACAGGAAGCAGGCACGACTAAGTAGCCTTCCACCTTCACGTCAGCATCCCATCAGCAGTTTGAAGCGTGAGGAGTGCAGGTGAGCAGGCTGAGAACTGTAACAAAGATGAGCCCCAGGCTCTCTTCTCTGAGTCAGTTTTGGTCCCGTCCCCACTGTAAGGGAGTCCTTCCAAATTCCATTTGCTTGAGAAATATTTCTGAATGCTTAACTCCTGTTTGACCTCCTGGGCTAGAAAGCTTCTTACACTTTTAATGCACGGAAATGCAAGTGTTTTACAGCAATGAAATTCCTTCTTTTTTTTTCCTTAAAGCAAAGCTGGGAAAAGTGATCAATCTACACATACAATTCAAGTTTGGTTTTAAAGAATTATCAGTTCCACAAAACAAACTCGATCCAATTACAGCTATTAGGCATTTCAATTTAGCATGCATTCAACCAACATTCTGTCTGACTTTACCATAAGGCATCATTTCAATTTCCTATTTAGCTGCCATTTTACAAATTGCTGCAATTCCACCTGCCTCCTGTTTGGAAGAGATTATAATAAATTCAAAGGACAATTTCAGGGCTTTCAAGGCAGCTTCCAAGCTTCCTCCTCCTTCTCCCCCCCTCTTAAACTGAGGATTTTCTGTATGAGTAATTGTATTTGACCTATTTATTTGCTGGCACACTACTTTTTTTTTTTTTTTTTTTTTTTTTCCTTTTTCTTTCTTTTTTTTTTTTTCTTTTTTTTTTTTCCACAAAAGAAGGGGAAGAGGAGGCAGGAAATGTTAAAGTAGCCTCTGCCCAATGATTTGAAACCAAGCTCTCCACAGGAAGGTAGGCTCTCACATCACGACAGTTACTCTTATTTACCAAGACCGACTCCAACTCCATTCCCCTATCCCCAGAGGGTGACAGCTGAGCAACTACTTAACAGACCGGCAAAAATGCTGCCTCTGTGTTTCTTGGAGCCATCCACATAGAATATTTGTGTTGCAAGGGAAAGCCTTCTCACTAGCAAGTGGACTTTAAAAGTCATCTTGGTTTTGATATATAAAAATAATAGAAGGCATCTTTACTCTTTTTGGAGACTTCACCCGTATCTGCCCCTGCAAAGGGAAAGGGCAGGGAACAGCTAGGGCAGGTTGGAGCTACCGTGGAGCTTTCAAGCCAAAGGAGGAAGCATCTCTTCAATCCTAGGATGCTCTACAAAATTTTTTTACAGCAAGAAGCTGCTGTAGGAGGAAACAGCACTGCCTTCCAAGGAGGTGTCTCCCATCAGGGAGGAAACCTGCTATAGGGAGCAGCTGCTTACCATCTCTGCCACCCCCACGCATCACCTGCCCCTACAAAAATTGCTGCATGAGAGACAGGAGGAGGCATGGAGAGCCCTTCTCCATGCCCCAAGCATAGGCATCTACTTTTGCATCCCCTCTACACAGCCACGTGAAGCATCGGAGAGACACGCAAAGCAAATGAGCTGTGAGTACACATTGGAGGTGTTTCTGCATTTGCTTAGATGGCAGATGCACAGGGGAAGACAGCATTTACTCTGAGGATTACCCATCTTCCTATTTTACCTTTTCTTTTTTAAATTCTGTGAGACAGTATTTTTATTTACACTTTCTAGAAAACAATTCAGGATCGTCCCTTAAAATATACTGCATATTTTAATTACATTCTTCCTAGAATCAGTATTTCATGAAATAAAAGCAGAAATAGGCTATAATTCAGCCTGTATCTTTGATTTCTCTTGATTCTAATTTTCCTTTCTGTTTCCTTAACAAATCCTGTACCAGAACACAACAGAGTCCCATTAATAGCAATAAATTGTCAGCTACAGATGTCAAAGTTTTTGCATCATTTTTATTTAAATGTCAACATGTGTGTTGTACTGTATTTTATTAACAGTTGCCACAGCAGAAGACATTCAAGGACTTGCAAGTTAGTCAAACTGACAATTGCTCTGGGCAGAACTCAAACTTCTTTTCCTTTAGAAAAAACTGGTTTCTAAGGCTTTATCGGACATGTTGCTGTCCAACTTGGGAGTGAAATCTTTGGTCAAGAAAATAAGACTTAATGGACTTTGAAGCATCTTCTAAGACCATTCTGGACAAGACAAAGTGTGCAATACATGTATGCTTCCCCCTTATTTGTAGGCTGAAGAGACAGCTTAGTTTCTCGCCATCATCCATCACTTGTGTGCTGGCCTCCAGCAGGACCCAATCCAGCTTCTTAAGCTGTTTTGGTGTCACAGACTCGGAACCCCAGTAATATGGTGGGTAAAATACTTCATTATTTCGTTCACTACCTCGGTGCACTCTTTTCAACAGTGTGTCCAGTGAATATCAACACCAGTGATGGTGTCAAGTGTGTGACAACCATCTCGAACTACATACCTGAGGCCTAGCTGGCAGCTTATCACGTTGTGTAAAATGTCTACACAGAAAATACCAGCATAATTTTTGTACTGAGTGTCTCATGCCTTCCACGACTGTAAGACAGACTTAGACAAATCAATATAGAAACAGTAACAAGATACAATTTGTAGCTGACTTGTAATGAGTTCATAATTTGGTTGTAACTGGAAGCTATTTTACCTCCAAATGGACCAAGTTTTTAATAGAGAATTAAACACTAACAGCTAAAAAACAACCTAACTAAAAATGTTCCATAAAAGTTCCCTATAAATAGGCAACCAGCACCCTCATTTCCACCCCCTAAATAAACAGGGTGATGTTAATAAGAATAAAGACACCAGTACTCCTTAAAGCAAATAGTCGCCTTGGAAAATGCAACAGTTCCACCTTCACAACTTGAGTGTTTATGGACCAAGCAACCTGTTTTGAGCCTGCACAATACAAGCAGTTTAGCAAAGCATCAACTGCAGAGACTAACAATAATCTGCTTTTAAAAATTCTTCCATAGCACTTGATCCCTGGAGCACTTAAATGCAAAAACCAATATCCCAGCGTTGAGTTTGTGGATTCTTGCATTCTCTAGTCATAGAACTCTCCTCAAAGCAGAGACTGCACTGAAAAATTACCACTTTCTCTGACCCCAGTGTTTCTATTTTACAGCAATTCAGGACATGTTTTTCACACTCCTACATAGGATTGTGCTTCAACCAATCTGACTCTAAAATATTAGTGTAAAACAACTCTATAGGTTTAGTACAGGTTTAGCAACAAATGAAACAAAAAAATCAAGTAGTCCAAAGTCACTACATTAATTCATAGCCCAGAGCTGTCACGGTATAGAGCTGCTTTCTAACTTGGGTTGGAATTAGACTCCTTTGGGCATTAGGAGGCTTACTACGAAGCAGGAGCTACCCTGGCACTCTCTTGCATCCAGTAATTCTGAAGGATCTGTTCCTCAAGAGCAAAGTGATTCAAAGGACACGTGACGGGCTGATCTAGCTGTACAACTGAATGACCAGAGCCCATCAAGCTTTAAAGGGAACTGAAGCTTTACAGTGAACTGAACATACCTGGAAGACTTGCTCTAGGGGGATACAAAGCTATTTTTTATAAAGAGATGTCCAGGGAAAAAAGGGTGTTATATTAATTCACTTCAACTGTGACCATTTCAAGGGAGGCAGACATTAATTTATGAAGACTTTTATTTAGAATAATAAGAAAATGAGGCTGTGCAAAAGCACAAATGGGAGTGAGATATCAAATGCCATTGAGGTTTAAATGCCAACTAGCTGACCTCCTTTCTTCAGACCACCCTCCAAAAAATCCCAACAAAACCCCCGCTCCACCAGCCAGTTTCCCCGAAACAAATGACTTAATTTTTCTCAACAAGGAAAGAAACAAAGGGAGGGGCAGAGACAATTTAATCAGAGAGGGAAGGAGTGATAAATTTTGAAAAGTCAGTCACGGGGGGGTTTTTTTGACAAGTCCTTAGCCTAAGATCACGAGCCACTCTTTCCAGACACAGCGACTACCACAGACGGTCACGAGTTTACGGCAAACATTGCTCAAAACCCCCTCACTGTGAAACAATCCATTTGGTTACTGGAATGTTTGTACGTGGGAGAGTTATCAAACCCATCATCCTCCCTGCCGTAAATGAACCAAACATCTCAACGTCACTAACGTTCTGCCCCAACCCCATCTCCTGCTCTGGGTTAGTTGGGAGTCCTCAAGTGTCCAGGTATTCTTACCTTTACTCCATGGCCAACATCATCCAGCACGGTGTAGTCTATAGGTTTTCGAATATACCTCACAGGACGTTCCATGTTGGCTGGTGCTATAATTTTGTGAGTCCTCGACGTGTTCTTATTGGTCGTCAAAATGCCTATCTCTCGGCGAGCCACCTTTTCTTTATGGATGTCCACGGTCTAGATAGATGAAAAACAAGAAAGCAGGGGTTTCTTTAAGCGTTTGCTCTTTTCTTTACAAAGCTATCCACACGTTTAGGCTTGACTATTTGGATAGAGAGTCTGAACGGAGTTAATGCTGCTGGAAGGATGCCAGTTTGTGGACGAAATGAGTTTAATCTACATGAACACTGTCTGAAAATTACACTTTAATGAAATAACCAATATTAATAATAAAATTACAATTATATATCGCTGCTTTGACACTCCAAAGACACTATGCAGACACAGTCCTTGCAGATTAACCCTCAGTGTTCTTATGACTGACACCAGTAATAAATTACTCCAACTCCACAGCTGGGAAACCAGGACAGACAAGCTAAGCAAATTGCCTGCAGCCCCAGAGGAGCACTAAGCTTGGGAAGTCTGTGCAGTAATCTCTTTCAGCAAAGCCATCAGAGCATATCAGAGTAAGAGTCTGCATAGAGGAGGACTAATTTCAGCACTAAGGCTAGTTTCAGTCATCCTGTTCATAGCAGCTTTATTAAAAGAATAAAACAGTCTTAAAGATGCAAGTAAAGGAATATAAAATATGCTGAACTCCATCATTTTATTAGGAAACACCTTAAAAGGCAAAGAAAGGTCAGTCCAGTAGTCCATAGGTCAGTCCATAGTCTCCAGTAGAGACATGCTTCTACATGCAATGTAACCACTGTTTAAGTCCTAGCCCAAGGAGGACAAGTACAAAGCAAACATCGGATGCCAAAGGAAGTCCCACCTCTAGAAAATCTATTTAAAAAATCAGGGTTTGAATTTACTGGTTTAAGTACCTACAAAAACCTCAGGATCTCATTGTTGGAGATGGCACCTGACAAAAAATACCGCTCTTAAGTGACTTTTAACAAAACCTATCAAGCCACCACTAAGGAAAATAATTCTCAGTCTGTAAGCATCAATTCCTCCTGGAGACACTGTCATAGAAACAGAGTGTCAATGTTCATAAAGACAGAAAAATACTTGTCCATCAGTATTCATTTGGGTATGCCTCTAGAAACAGCCTAATTTAAAATGAATAATGTGATGTGCAAGGTTTGTTTAGTAAAACAGAGTCGAAAACCAAGCATAAAACATTTACATTTCACCCTACTTCTATATGAGGCAAGATGGAAAAAGCAAGGTAAGCATCCAGGAAATGACCATTTCTAGGAAAGCCAGAATTCAGTGTTCAGGGTTCACTACGAAATGCCTTCAGTGGAACTATTTTTCTCATTACCTGGTGCACACACAAATAATTTTAAATTCTCCCAAGTACAGAAAGACATCAAATCCTCCTTAACAGCTTTGATACATGACATTTCAGATTACAAGTGGGAACACAAATGGAGAAGCGCCTAAAAGCAGTGACATCAAGCAGCTTGAAGCTAAATAACAGACAACTTGCAACATCACAAAAGGTCCTTTTGCTTTGGAAGCACACAGAATCTTAATGGAAATAAGAGATGTGGCTTTCCAGAGCAATGCAAGACATTAAATGTGTATGTCCGCATTAGCTTACTCAGAGTAAGTTAATTAAATATCCCAATAAAGCTTTGGAACAAGCTTTAGTGCTCTAAATGCTCATGCTCTGAAAATCCCAAAGCACCTTTCCAAAGGAGACAATCCCATACGTTAAGCATTTACCACCACAGCAGTATCAGGTATCAGCCACTGCACCCATGGGTGCTCTGGCAGCCAATTTCACAGCCAACAGAATGAAGACCACCCTTATTTCTTCCACTCCAGCTATTATTTGTTCTTTCCCCTTCGGAGGCAAATATACATGTTAGCTCTGCCTTTTGGTAAGACCAAGAAACATTATCTGAGTGCTTAAACCATCTCTCTTCCAATCCCTCTGTACAACTTAAACCCTTTTGTCCGATGGCAATACCAGTCCCAAACTATCTTACAGAACTCTTCTAGTAACTTGTAGCTCTTCATATTCTGTAATACGTGAGCACTGCATAGGTGACAAAAATCTTAGAGTCGCCCAAATAACAGCAATATTGGAGGTTGAGGAGAATGTCAATTTAAGGCACATACTTCAATGTTTTAAAGAGGGTATCTTGAAATGCTACTATGCCCTTTGAAATAAATCCACGCTTCTGCTTCATTCCGGGAAGAGAATCTGTTATAACTAATAAATTTATTCTTTGTTCAGTGGATGGACAGAAGTACATCTTTATATTAAGAGTTCTCTTAATGTTGATGTCAAAAGAAAGCACTTCACAGTACAAACACACGGACCTTCTCCTAGCAGGTAGCCCATGAAGACTGACTTTTCCTCCTTGCAATGAACGATGAAAATCACATAAATGACCAGAGCAGAGGATAAGAAATTCCAGGAACAGATGCTGTACCATACATGTTTGGGAAAATTACTTAAGTAATCTTGCAACAAATTTTTGTTAACAGGAAAAAAAACCCCAAACCTCTTAGAAGAGGCCAAGAGCATATATTAACTATACAGGACAGCTTAGCCAAACTTAAATCTGGAGCTGCAATTCGTGAAGCCTTTCCATGGATTTCAGTAACGTAAGCCAGGCAAAGAGAAGACTCTCTGTACCACAGTGCAGGGCCAGCAACTTAGGGCACAGATGTGAATCTTGAAAGCCATGCAAGTCTAAGTCTTGCCTGTGCAAGAGACTCATTTGCTGTCCAAAGCAAGTCAAACTGCAGCTCTTGCCACAGCTGTTACACAGGAAAAGCGAGGTGGTATTTTGCCCCAATGCAGAACAAAGGCTGCCAGCTCATGCTTTGTCCAGAGCAATATGCTGCCCATCAGCTCCTGGATAGCATTTTGCTTCTTTACAAAGAAATTCCTTTTTCTAGATCTACAAAGACTGCTTGTTATCAATTGTTACGGGGTCAATACGCAAAACAAAGCACATAACAGTTGTTCATTTTTGTAGTTTTATTTGTATCGATTTGCTTGATGCTGAAGTTTAGTGTTTAGTCACAGGCGATGTTTTTCACTTCCAAAAGGAGAAAACCCAAAAACACAAGCCAATTTTAGCAGGGTAGCACAGCTATCCAGCCAGACAAGAGTTCATTCCCAAGAGAGACAAACCTCATACACCAGTTGTCACAGTTTAGGGTCCCCTAGGTAATGGCCAAGCTAGGCCATTCTCAAAGTTCTAGCCACACTTGGCACCTATGAGTAAGTGTCCTCTCTGTAAGAAGCCAGCTCAACAGCAGCTAGTTTGTGATTACATGCACAATATCTATGTTTAAACACCAAAGAGGGAGAGGAGCAAAGGACAGCACATCAGCTGGGGTTAACACAGGTTAACAAGCGCTAGCAAACAGTCAGACCAGCTTCAAGTGTACTTGGCCTTTGTTGAAACATAAATACACAGCATAATTGACAATCTGGGGAACAGGGATGGGATTCTCACTCCTAGACCACATAATCCAGCAAGAAAAAGTCCTGCGTTGCACTGATCTGGAGAAGAGGGAGAAGACAGCCCATGCAAAAGCACAACATGTTTCCTTCGGGAAGGAAATTTGAACTCAACCACCAAACAAACCCCTTTGCCATTATAACCGGGTGCTAGGGACCACGCCAGCTAATCCCAGAAGCAAAAGTAGGCTTGGAGGCTGAAGGAACTGTTAATGATTAACTACCTCCAGTATCTGTCTGCTTCAAACTGGATGAAAAAAAAAAACAAACCCAAAACCAAAACGCAACAGTTGATCAACAGGATGTAGAGTTAAAATTTAACTGTTTATTTCCTCAGAAGCAGCCTCAAGGCCAAGTGCAGCACAGCAATGAGACAGCAAATAGTTGTTCTTTTCTGTGCTGCAGATACCGCTCTGCTCTTGTGCTGCAGTTTACGATCCCGGGACAAACACTTCACAAGAAACAGAGACTGGAGTACATATGGCCAAGCTAATTTGAGACTAAGGATTTTAATAAAGCCCACATATGTAGGGATATTTTGAAATAAATAAATAAATCAATTAAAAAAAATCATCAAGCTTTGACAATCTTTTTAATCCTGAACCACTGCAACTCCAATTTCTGAGCCTGATACTCACACAGCCAGAGCTTCTCTCACTCAATATGCACACAGCTGGGAAAGAGCAAGGGGAGATTAAAAAAAATTTAAATAAAATAAAAAGAAGAGGAAAAAAAAGAAGTATCTATCAGCTTCCCAGGCACTGCCAACTTCAGGCTTTCCTGGAGGACAAGACAACTCACCGCACTAACACCACAGAGTTACTCCATGCAAATACCCTGTGTTAAATTAACTGATACTCCAGAAGCGTTGTGCGGGAAAGCTCCACTTCGGATTTCCATCTCTGCTCCTCCCCAGTTCCTGAAGAGTGCAGCTGTGCCATCACACACACATACCTGCCAGAGGGGACCAGAGAAGAGCTGCGTGGTGCTTGCACTGCTTGTCTTACCAGAAAGCTGGAAAAAGCTGCCAGGCTTTTGGGAAGAGTGGAGTAACCGATTAGGGGAGAGAAGAGCAGCTTGCCCAGTCCACAGCAGTGAAAAGGGTGGCACAAAACAAAGCCACACAAAAGAGAGTCTAAAGATACAGTGTAGGAAGCTACGAATTAAAAAATACAAAAAAGGACAAACAAACAAACAAACAAACAAACCACAAAAACAAACAAACAAAAAATATCACACCACCACACACTTTCACCCATGAATTTGAGGACGTGTGAAAAGTCACTTCAAGGGCATTTCATTAATTTAAAAATCTAACATTCCAGAAACATTAGGAAAAAAAAAAACCAACCCAAACCATCCTAAAATTACAGCACCATTTTTACTGACAGCTTTTTAGGCCATTTCCTGCAATGGTTTTAAGAACTTCTTCTCACATCATGAACATCCTTCAAACAAACGTCCTGTGCTGCACAGAGCTGCGAGGCAGTAACTCTTAATTTGTCCCTAGGCTCACACAGCCAAGAAGGAATGTGGGCTTAGACTCTACAGGCTTCCTCAAGCTGCTACTTTAAAGAAAGCCAGGAGGAAAGGAAGGCCAAACAGCTTGTGATTAGCAACAATCTTCTGTGATTTTGTCATTGTTTATCTCTTCTGCTTTTTCAGTTTGTTGTTGAATATAGGGCTGGGTCTGGTACTAACATTATTTCAAAGAAGTAAAGCCCTGCTACAGGGTGATCAGTGTTACACACATCTAAATGCCAGCAGAACTGATCAGAATTACTTTATACGAGCAAAACCAGACGTTAAGACACAGCAGCCATGCATGCAGCATGACCTGTTACCACCTCCCACTCCCACCTTCCCAGCATAACTTGGTGTAATCACACTTACTGAGCCTCGGTAACCTGTTCTGCACAAAACTGGTGCTGTACTTTCCAGAAGTCATCTGTTCCTTACCTCGAGCACCGTGTGCAGTTTTGGGTGCTGAATGCAAGAAGGATAGCAAACTATTAGATTGTGTTGAGAGGAGGACAGCCAAGATGGTTGAAATTAGAAAAGTCTGTTGAGACTAAGAACATTAACCTGTTCTGGCTTAGAAATACAGATTTCACTGCTACTTCTAAGTAAGACTTTTTAAACGAATGAGTTATTGTTAATTGAGTAATAGCCCTGAAGAGATCCTGGACAACACACGTTATACAGGCTACCTGCAAGGAAGTCAGTCTGACCTACAAAAAGGACAATAAAATACCCAGATTTAATGAGCTCACCAGACAGCTAATCTCTTCATGGAAAGCACCATTTTTATGCTGCTGTTTTGTGAAGGAAATTAAAAAGAAAATTTAGCACCTTCGACACAAGGAAATGTGAACATATTTACACTGCAAGAGAAATATTCTACAGGAAAGATCAATTATGGGTTTAAGGCACATCAGGCATGAAAAAGAGTGAGTAGTTTGGGGTTTTAAGACATGATGTACAATCAGATATCTGCATGGTGTTACAAATTCTATCTTTCATTAACTCTTGATGACAGTGCAAGTTACTTAAATGTTTGACCTAATGACTATTGCTTATATACTGTCTGATCCCCTTCAAGATAGCATTCAAGAAACTCAAGAATTCACCTACAGAAATACAATCATTTATTTCCACCTCTTGCCTAATAAGCTTTGAACAAATCTTCATCTGAAGGTACCACCCTAGAAGCTTTACACAAGTTATCTGTCTCAATAAAAAGGGGAAAGGTTCTCCTCTCCATCCCCTCCTCCAAGAGGTGAATTCAAGACATCTGTAACAGCCCCTTGGATAGTAACCAGAATCAAGGCTGCTAAAGCTCTGTCCATGTATTGGTCAATCCAGAGAAGAAAGTCACCTGTAGCAACAAGCAAGAGTTTAGTACTAGAGAAGGAAAAAAGAAGTGCTTTTTTTTGGTTCCTCAAATTCTTTTAAGGATACAAGGATTTCAAGGCTTTATTATTTCACACATGCAATCCTTCAATCCAATTCTCATTAAGGCTAAAAGTCAGCCGTCTGAAGACCAGTGTCTCATGTCATCTCGGAACCTTCAGAATCTCCTGCCGTGCCTTCTGAAGCTGCACCATGAAAGACAGGTCTCCTGTCACCTCTAAACCATTTAGACAGCCAAGTTTCACCTTGTATGTTTGCTTCGTACGTGGTGCTGGCAATGTAGGAGGCAACTGAAATAGATTTTCAGAGTTGTATTTCCAGAGCTGCGTTTCCAGCAACGCTTTCTTGTAGGTTTATAGATAGAAGTTTCTCACACATTCTCGTCAGCCTACGGACAAGTTCCAGCAGTAGGTCAGGCACTCCAGAAATCTTCATCTCCTAAAGTCCTGGTAAATCCAGGACTCCTAAGGTAAAAGGCTAGAGGAGCCAGATAAGCCATGTCTCATGTAATCTGATATGTCACCTTCCTTTTCTTGCAGAAAGGGCTCACAATCAAGAGCTTTTACAGATTAACACCGTGAACTAAGGCCATCAACACATACACAGCAACTTGCACAGTTTATACCTAATGTTCACCATCAGGTGTGGAAAGGCACTAGACAGAACAAAGGAAAAAGAAGGGAAGAAATACTAAATTCTATTTCCAGAGATATGCATTTCTAAGTGCACGCATTGTAAATATATTTACCTACATAGACAACATATACTTTATATATATATGTATATATATAAAACCACAATGGTAACAATGCATTTTCCTGATATCATCCAGTGGCAGGGAGGATTGAAAAGGGGTAGTTGTGTTTGACAGATTATCACTGGATTTCTTCAATTATGT
>WTSP01010591.1:0-28671 GCA_025331215.1 Actenoides lindsayi | reverse complement strand
AGTTCAAAGCGGTAAGGGAAATACTGGAGGAAGTCCAACCGAGAGCTATGAGGATGATGAAGGGAGTGGAACATCTCTCTTATGAGGAAAGGCTGAGAGCCCCAGGGCTGTTTAGCCTGGAAAAGAGAAGACTGAGGGGATCTTATCAATGTTCACAAATATCTGCAGGGTGGGTATGAAGTAGATGAGGTCACTTTCTTTGCAGTTGTACCCTGTGATGAGGGACAATGGTCACAAACTGGAACACAGAAAGTTCCACCTCAACATGGGGAAAAACTTCTTCACTGTGAGGGTGACAGAGCCTGGACCAGGCTGCCCAGAGAGGCTGTGGAGTCTCCTGCTCTAGAGACACTCAAAACACACCTGGATCTGTCCCTGGGTGGCCTGCCCTGGGTGATCCTGCTCTGGCAGGGAGGGGTTGGACCTGATGATCTCGAGAGGTCCCTTCCAACCCCTACCATTCTATAAATGGTCTCCAAAGACTATTCTGAACTCTGCTTGTTAGCAGTCATCTACCATTTGCTAGTTTGGATTAATTTTCTCTCCAGTTAACAGTCCTTTTGTCCAGCCCCTATCTTCTTCATGTCAGAGAACAAGATCAGAGTTTTAAGCATCCTCTTCTCCTCAAGGAGGCAACTTCAGGGTCGAAGCGCCTGGACAGCTGTCCTTTGGAAGTACAGTCCTCCTAAGATGATCCTGAGAGGTCTTTTGCTCCCACCCCTAAGTGTATTTTACATAATTGCTTGTTCATAGGCATGGCCACCCACGTTCCTCAGTAGATGATCTGTCACATTTTCTACCCTTTCTACTTTCTGGCTTTCAAACATGAATTCACACTGTGTTGTGATCACGTACCACAATCCATGAACGCAGTGTCACCTTAATTCAAAGGACAGAGACACATACACTTCAAGAGAAAGCTCTTTCCCACAAACTCAAACGTAGAGTCCCCTCTGGATGTTCACTGCCTTATGCCTCTTCAAACATCACAGACCCACTGAACACCTAAAAGCTCTTGCTCTCTTCTTCCCCAGCATCAAACACCAGCTATTTCTTGTGTTCTCAACTTGCTACTACTTCAGAGCTCACCCCTACAAGCCCCAGAACATTTTTGGCAGAGCTTCTCTGAAACCTTCTCCACATCAGTCCTGAGTAGCTGCTCACTGAATGGAAAAGGCCTTAGTATTTGGGGATGGGGTAGTGTGTTTGTGGGATTCAGCACCAGCTACAGTTGTGAGCTTCAGAATTCCTGCAAGAAAAGGTAACATCTGTGCCTTTCATTATCATCCCTGGCTTTAGCTAGGCAACCCTACCTTAGAAACAGAAGGCATTTGGCTTTCTGCTTGCACATAGTACTTGAATTACACATGCAATGAATTAGAGAACAATGGTGACAGGCAAGACTCTTCTAAAATAATTCAGCAATTTATTTATTCCCCCCCCCAAACTTCTAACTTTTAATGCTGACAACACATGCAGGGATTTTATTTTGGATGAGAGTTGTGCTTTCAGAACACATTGTTTTGTGAGACTCCCTGTTTTGCATTGGAGAAAAGCTTCAGATGCCAAAAAAAAAAAAAAAAAGAAAAATAAATCCCATCTTCATTCTCTTGAAGTTTGTGGAAGCAAAGCAACAAAAAACTTTATCTTGAAGTACATAAGTCAGCTCTTCTTTCCAGGAGGAGGGGAAGAGGCCAGAACCACCAAGAAAATCTAAGTCAAAAAAGAACATAGGCCCAAATTTCTAGAGGAGCAGTTTTCACTTGTCACATATTCAAGCTATGAAGAACCAAATTTTTAACACCTCTACTCAAAAGACACTGATTTTCAGAAGGGAGACATATGAGAGTATTTTTAAATTTTATTTTTTAAGTAACTAACTCATTGGCTCAGTGATCCATGGGAGAATGGCACAAATGAACATTAGCTGAAACAGCAAACCAGAGTTTAATACAGATAGAAAATAAACATAAACCAAACTGCATTCAGAGCACAAATACACAGTGTTTCTTGCTTAATCTGTGATGAGGGGATGAGAAAAAACGACAGGTTTTTTTTTAGTTGCAGCACACCTTAAACATTATATGCTGAATGTTAAGGTCTTCATTCCTTCCCCACGTCCAAGGTCTCTTCCAGTGACTTCCACTGCAGGCTGACCCTCAGCTTCTCCTTCCCTGCCCAGTCCATGCATTCACTCATCTAGTGAAAAAACTTCCTATGAAAGAAAATAACTCCCTCTGCCAGACACCTTACACTTCTTTTTGGTCGCTGCAGCTGAAGGCAGCCTACACCATGGCAGAACCACTGCTCTGCTACTCCCCAGCACTTGCAGAGGGACACGATTACCAGGAACCACCTGGAGGTCCTCCCTCCACTGCCCTTTCATAGCAGTGTCACAGAAGGGAAGTTGAGATGGCTGTAACAGGGCAGGACTCGGGTTCTCTCTGCTTTCGGAGCTGCTTAGATCAAAACTAGCTCAACTCACACTTGAAATTTCCCTTCTAAGTATGTTTTTAATTGCCTTGAGAATGGCCAAACTAAAGCAGCAAAGAGGAAGTGACAGTCAGTGTAACTGACTGCCACAGAAAGCCTGGAACAGGCTGTCTAGAGGTATACAGAGAATCAAGAGTTATGTTGGAAAAGGCCTTTAAGACCATTAAGTCCAACCATTAACCTAACACTACCAAGTCCACCACTAAATCATGTCCCTCAGCACCACAACTCCGTATCTTTTAAATAACTCCAGGGATGGTGACTCAACCACTTCCCTGGGCAGCCTGTTCCAGGGCTTGACAACCCTTTTAGTGAAGAAATTTTTTCCTTATGACCAATCTAAACCTCCCCTAGTGCACCTTGATGCCATTTCCTCTTGTCCTATCAGTTTTGATTTGGGAGAACAGACCAACCCCCATCTAAATACAGCCTCATTTCAGGGAGTTGTAGTGTGGTAAGATCTCCCCTGAGCCTCCTTTTCTTCAGACTAACCAACCCCAGTTCCCTCAACTGCTTCTCATAGGACTTGCTCTGTAGACCCTTCACCAGCTTCAATTCTCTTCTTTGGACATGCTGCAGCACCTTGAGGTCTTCCTTGTAGTGAAAGGCCCAAACCTGCACACAGTATTTGAGATGCATCCTTCTCAGTGCCAAGCACAGTGGAACACTCACTTCCCTAGTCCTGCTGGCCACGCTATTTCCGATACAGGCCAGGATGCCACTGGCCTTGGCCACCTGGGCATACTAGTGGCTCATATTCATCTGGGTGTTGAAGGACCTCCAGGTCCTTTCTGCTGTAAAGCTTTCCACCCACTATCCCCCGAGCCTGCAGCACTGCAGGAGATCGCTGGGACTCAAGAGCAGGACCCAGCGCTTGGCCTGGAACCACACAGCACTGATCCAGCCTAGACAGACCCTTCTGTAGAGCCTTCCTACCATGAAGGAGATCAGTACTCCTGCCCAATTTGGTGTCTGCAAATTTACTGAGGGTGCCCTCAATCCCTTCATCCAGACCATTGATAAAGATATTAAAGAGACCTAGCCTCAGTAGTGAGCTCTGGGAAATGCCATTTGTGACCAGATTTAACTCCATTCCAACCAGATTTAACTCCATTCACCACCACTCTCTGGATTCAGCCATCCAGCCTTTTATTTTTTACCCAGCAAAAAGTATGCCCACCCAAGCCATGAGCAGCCAGTTTCTCCAGGAGAATGCTGTGGGAAACATTGTCAAAGGCTTTTTGACTCAAGCCTAGGTAGACAACAGCCACAGCCTTTCCCTCATCCGCTAAGTGGGTCACGTTGTCATAGAAGGAGATCAGGTTAGTCAAGCAGGACCTGCCTTTCATAAACCCCTGCTGACTGGGCCTGATCACCTGGTTGTACTCTATGTGCCATGTGATGGCACTCAAGATGATCTGCTCCATAACATGCCCTGGCACTGAGGTGAGACTGATAGGCCTGCAGTTCCTCAGATCCTCATTTTGGCCCTTCTGGTAGAAGAATACATTTGGTAACCTTAATGCCTTTAGTGATGCCTTGGATCTCACATTGGTCCAAAGTACAAACTTGCTCTTTCCCCCCCCCCCGTATCTTGCCTAACGGGATGAGCAGGATCTCTTACACCAGAGGCTTCTCCAGAAAATAATGGTGAACAAATCCCTGTTCTGCTGCATCAGACCAGCTGGGAAAGGTCAAGTCAGCTTGGCAAAGCTGAAAGTCAATATCAAGAGTTTCAGCCAAAGAGCTGATCTGTATGTGCACAGCTCTGTATACTGGGTGCAGTAAATAATTATTTACAGTGGCAGGCCACACCAGACCCACACGTTACAGCTGAAAGACAAATATGTCTGCAGAAAATATAGATGCAGCTGCGTGGGCTTTTGCTCTGGGTGCTACACGGAAGCCACTCCTGAAGCTGTTCACTGCCTCCATGTGCTCCTAACAGCACTCCCTCACCACAGGGAGATTGCTCATGTTGAGAGCAAACAGAGTGACCAAAGTTGAATTAATTTTTTCCCCTATAAAAGCAAGCAAACTTTCCATCTGTAAAATTAAGCCCCAGTACCAAGACTTTAACACATCATTCCATCATCTAACGTTTCACGATTTCTTTTTCCAGTGAAGAAGGAAATAGCAGGGAAAAAATGTTGAGTGGCTACTAATCAAGATTAGCTACCCAGCCATTTAGCAGTAGAGTCATTCTGGAAACCATGCAGAGAGAACTGAAACACAGCAAGGGAAGAGAAACTGCCTGCAGGTGGGGAAAAACCACAGGATTCTCTTCCTTGGAAAAAAGAAAGGTATTTTAATCAGAAAACCTGTGAAATAAGGTACAATTTCATAGGTACCTGCTCTGCATTGCAAACCCCAAAATTAAGTAATCAACTGGCAATGCCTCAGGTCTGTGTCTACACAATACTTTTTTCACAATGAAGAATTCTACTTGGAGAATAGGGTCATCCCTGTGCTTTAGTGACATGAAAATATTCACAACAGATACAAGCATGGGGGGAAAGACACTCTGGAGACCTGGGAGAATTGAGAAGCAGTCTATCAAAGCAACTGCACAGGAGGTTTAAGACAGGCAGTTGAAGCATTTCAGCAGAAACATTTCAAAGCAAAGAGCTGGGCTGGTATTTGTGCATTATCTGTATCCAGTTTAATTCTACAAAATTAGTCTGCAGAGGTTCATTTATAAGCAAGGATTAGTTTCAGTAAAAACCAACCAGGATAGAAACTACAAGCAAGTGACCTTGCTGAACACTCCTCAAAAGCTCTACAAAGCACTGATTGTTCACAGTCTTTAGCAAACAGTTCATGTATCAGGTGACTCAATAGCTTGCAGCATAGTGCCTTCAATTCCAGCAGCAAACAGTAAAGAGGGTTAACACCTTTTGTGCTAGCATCAAACATTCTGGCTTTTTCCATAGTTAGTCATATCAGGGGGCCAATGAGAATCTGACAACAATGGCTTCACAAACACTGCAGCTCTGAAACACCCAAGAAAAGATGTGCTCAGTGTACCAGGGCATCCAGTGCTTGGGAAAGCCTGGAAGTTCAGTCCTTTATCCAGTCATTTCTTCAGAGGTAGTCATAATCCTAGCTAAAGAAATCTCTGAATACTTGACAGAACAAGAAACTCATCTACTGCAGTTGTACTTCCCCCTGTTTTCCTGTTTCAGTGGCAGGTATTTTTTAAGTTACCACACACTGAGAGCAGTGCCAGCTCAGGTACAGGGCTGGGGGTGGCAGCAGGTCTGCCCCCCGAGCAGCAGACACTTCAGCCAAGAGAACACAGAGTGACAGGGACAGACAGGGCTGGTTTTTCCGTGCACTCCCTGCATCAGCTCTAGCAATACTGCAGTCACAGTGTAAGTCAGGTCAGCTCGCTCATCCAACTGCATCGGCTTGGAAAGAGTTTGGCTGGAACAGGTAGTGGCAGCATTTGAACCCCTCTCCACACAATTCATAAAACTACATCCTGCAAGACTATGAAAATAAATGAGATGACTGCACGTGTTACAGCATTTAATAACCACCACTGGTATGGTACGTCTATATTTCTTCAGAAACCAAATCCTTCTTCTCTACCCCTCCCTCAACTGCAGTTTCAGATCCTGGAATCTTAAAAATTAACTCCTGCTTTAAGCTAACTATAATCCCAGTACTTTTTTGATAAGGGAACCGTCTTATTTCAGTCATGACCTCCGTCACAAAGTGACTTTCACAAATGCCAAAAGAAAAAAGCCTTACCATTTCCTAGCACATTACTTGGAGAAATCCAAAGAAGTCAACAAAAACGATCCAGATCAATAATGCAAGAGTTAAGATACTGCCTCTTCCAATATTGTAGTCCTCTTAAAAAACAAACCAAACCAAAGAAAAAGCCCCAAAAACCACAACCACAACACACCAAAAAACTCACACACAAAACACAACAACAAAAAACCAAAACCAAACATACCAAAAAACCACCACAACAAAACATCACCACAAAAGCAACTTACCTGGGAGATATGGTTGATGGAGGACTCCATCCTCCGTAGTTGGGATGCTTGGATGTCCAGCAGTTGTAATACATTGTTGGCCAGTGCATTGATCTGATAAGCAACACTGGCTAGAGATTGAGTTGTGTAGGCTTTGGTCTCTTCTAATGCTTTCCTTTTATCTGGAGCCTGTAAAGCAAAAGAACAAAACATTTGCTTAAGGCCAGGAAAAGTGTGGGGGGAGAAAGGACAGGAACAAAAAATACCACCTATATTTGGAAGAATCTGTAATCAAGATGTTCTGACTGTGCAGTCAAAATACCTGATCTCCATTAACAAAAAATTCTCAATAATACGAAGCAGATAAAGAATTTGAAAAATATTTAACTATAATAAAATGACATGTCAAGAAACAATTCATTCAGGAGAAAAAAACAAGACTACCATGATTTGTTGGAATTGAGTTTCTAAGGTCCATCCAATCCTTCCTTTCCCAAAAAGCCTTCAATTCCACACGACCACTGAAATGCAGCGCTTGCAGCTCTTACAAGGTCACACAGCCCAGGACAATTAAAGACAGAAAAGGTATTTTCCCCCAGCTGCCTGTCCCCTACTGACATGTCACCTACAAAGCCAACTCTCCAGCTATGCTGGTTGCTACTCCCACAGCCCAGGAGAAGGGTGAAGAGAGCATCAGGATGGCAGGCACAGAGGGCTCTTGTGAAATTATCCCTCCTCACATAAAACCTTCATAAACTTCCCTGGGCAGCTGAGAAAGTTCATCGTTGACTGAGAACACACATTTCAAGGCATCAGAAAGAGGACAGCTTCTCCCCAACAGGCAAAAACAGAAGGGAAGGATTACTTTCCCACTGAAATCACTCCTTGGTACGGGGTAAAGCCCTCAAGCTGCCCTGAGATATTGCTTCCCAGTCAGAAGGCTGGTCACTGTCCAAGATCAGCAACTGCTTACATGACTTGAATCACACAGCCCAAGTCAGTCCCTTCTCACCAGCAGGATGGCAGATACCCACACCACCTCCACCTGAAAAATAAGACACACACTCCACTCCGAAGCATTCCCTGTATCACAGCTTAGGAGCTGGCCGTGGAGACCCCGTACTTCATCTGTTAGTCAACTTGCAAACTGCAGCTATCCAGAACTCTTTTTTTGTTCCCTTTGTAGGAAAGATGCACTGCCTAAGGAAGGCTCTGCAGTACACCATGACTCAGTGCTCACTTCTTCCTCATTTCATTTGTTTGTGAAGAGTCAGCAACCAAAAGGAAAGGTTCACATAAATAGTCCCTTCCAACTGGACTTCTATTTTCATTTTTGATTTCTTTAAGTAACACTTGACACACATTGTATGCAACAGCTACAATATTAAGCTCAAAGTCAGGAAACAAACCCCATTTGCATTCAACTGAGTCCTGTATTTACCAGTTGCCATTCACTCTTAAATCGTGACTCTTGTTAAAGTAAAATACTGAGGTGAAGGAACATCAACAAGTGTTGAATCCACACTTAAGTTAAAAGTATTAAAAGATGCAACAGCTTAACAAGGAATCTTTCTTTTCTCTCTTGCTCTAAGGAGAAAACCAGAAGACAAGCTGTCCATACGCATTATAAAACTGCAGCATGACCTAAACACTGCAACACAAGCTATGCTAAGCTACCTTTTAGCTAAAGATATTTTAGACAAGGATGAATTCCCCCTCTGAAATGATGAAATTTGTTCATAATCACGATTACCGTTCCTAGCAGTGTTCTGACACTTGTCAGCACACTTGGTTAATGTCAGCCTTCAAAGGGATTCACAGACAGATGCCTTCTACAACTTGGAAGCAGCAAGAACAGTTTAATGCAATCTGTTGCTAAAAGGTAAAACAGCCATTGCATGTACTAGGGCCACACTACACAAAACTCCATTTTTCAGTATTTCCAAATGCAAAAAACCCTACCTTTCAACTACAAAAGAATATTGACATTTCTAGTGAGAGTCATTTGGCTTCTTTAGAAAACAAATTTTGGTGGTGAAGGATCTGTAAAACAACTCCTAAAGGCTCAAGAAGCAAGCTTCCCAAACCAACCTGGCTTTCCAAAGAGTTATTTTAAACTTTAAACTGTTACTAGCAGTGACTTTAAAAAACACTGTCCTACTGAGCTGGAGAGTAAAGAAAACAACTGATGATTTACCCTTGAACTTCTACCACTCTGGGCAATGGTGAAAATGCAGGTAGCAGCTTCAATGATACCTGAAATAAAAGGTTTACTACCTAGACACAGTCAATAAGGCAGCAGTCAACACAATTCTGACATCTAAACTCAAGTGTAGACCTGTAGCCTTTACTCAAAGCAATCTTCTTATTACAGTTTCAACTAAATAATGTGAGGCTAAACGCTACCAGGTTACAAAGGCACCACGCTCAACTACTGAGTCTTGTCAAAGGAGAAAAACTTTGTTTCTTTTCTTCTCTAATGATTTGTTGATTAAATGACTTGCCCTCATTTGCCTAAGCACCTAACATTTTAGTTGTTTGCTCAAATGACTTAGTTTGGCAGCAGGATTACTTGAAACAGTTGGGATGTGGAGAGCGTTCCACGTCCTAGCAGAATTAGGTTAGGAACATTTTAAAGCTTTGCAGCTAGTTCAGGCAATTTCAGTTTGCAGTTTAATATTTTATGTTAGAACCAACTTGACACAGAGTCTTTTGCATTTTTTAATTAGAACTGCTAGCATCCACAAGATATAAGCTAAAAGCTTCACAGCCAGCAAAAGGGGGAGGGGAGAGAGAGAAGCCAAGACTTGGGATTTCCAGTGTTCTTCAACTGTTACTTCCATCTCCCTCTTTAAGCAAAAATTAAAAGCAGTATAGAAGATAATGCACGTTTACATGCCTTCAGATACTTTAGTATAATACATGTGCACCAGTTAACTGTTCAAAGTTAAAAGGCAGCACATAGGCTGACTTTTCGTAATAGTTTAGAATTACTTTATGATCTCATATTAAAAGCTTTGAAGATATTACTGTTTCTCCAGTACACCTTGATATAACTGGAAGTTTGAGTGTCCTTTAGTAGCAAAGGGAATGTTCTTTAAATCCAGAACACCACAGCTTTTGAAGTTTCCCTCTTAAAATAAGCTCCCCCCCGTATCCCCACTTCACTCTCAACAGTCATGTTCCTACAGCAAAGCTGCACTTTGAAATTGCTTCCACGTTAACCAGCTTTAAAACTGAAGAAAGAAAACCTCTCCTCTATGTACATAGATACGTAACCAGAGAGTTAAACTTGCATGGCATTCAACACTGCAAATCATGCATTTCTGTTAAATGCAAACTGGGATCATAAAGCTTAAAGTTTACAGAATTCCTACAGTCAAGTCAAAAATCAACTGGCACAGTAAAAAGAGAGCAGAAGCTTATTTACTGAATCTTCAGTGCATGAAGACATCAAGGTCAGATGAGGAACACGCCCATCACGTGGCAACTGATCTTTACAACTTGTAGTCACATAGTCAGTTTTTTCTTCCCCTCCCCAAGCTGCCACATCCCCATGTGGCACAGGCACGTCCCTATGACAGCATCTGGGCAGTGTTCAAACTAGCTGGCTGCCCCACTTTCTTTCTCTCTCAGCTAATTCCCACCACCTTCTAGTTCATCCAGCACACAGCTACGGGTACAAGCTACTTCCAAAAGTCACAGCAGCCCACACTGCAAAGCATCTCGGGAAGCCAAACCTTCTGTTACAAGCACAGCAGTTCACACCCTTACTACCTGTTCTCTGACTTCTGTCATCCCTCTTTCCACTTCAGATCAATTCACTTTGCTTGAAATTCCCTGTAAGATAAATGCCCCACTAAAAGAATTGGCTCCATTTGACAAAGGCCAGAAAGCAGCTCATCAGATCACATCAAGACTGGCTGCCCTAGCAGAAAGAAATGATTTTGTCTCCCCAGTATATGGCACATGTTGCTCCATGTATTTCATCTTCAACTGTTGGGAGTATGTGCAAAGTCAAGCACAGAAAAACCCATCCAGGCACACAGAGCACTGCCCTTAAGCAATAATCACTAAGCTAAACAGAGCTGTTAATCATTCAGTGCCCAATACCTGTTGGGATGCTTGGCATTCTGTTCAAGGCCTTGAGGATTTTCACCCATCATGCTACAGGAACAGCTTTACACTCAGCTTTATAAGCCTTTCCTGTTACTGCTCATGCACATTTAATGAATCCAGCAGTGCAGTACACTTGTGCTTACCCAGGAAGCAAACACAGTAATTGTGGAACTTTACAGCTTGGATGTCTTGTCTAAAAAGACTTCGGCCTGTCATTAATTGATTAAAGAGAAAATGGGGATTACTACTATCAGTTGCCACGTGGATTTAGCAATCTCTGTCACCTATCAGCATTCACAGACTGCAACTATGCCAAAGTCACCAACACGACCATTTGTACTCTTTAGCTCATGTTGTCATCTACCTATCTTTGACGTTTACAGAATGCACATTTCCTGATAAGAGAGATGCTACAGTTGAGGTTTCCAAGTTTTGCTTCTTCACGAAGGTCTTACCATTAAGCTCAGAGATCTGGTCCCCAACAACTCAGGAATGAAATTTTACTAAAACTCGAAACAAAATGACTCAAAAACCACCAGCCAAAACTTTGAGCTTAACTACAATCTACAGCACCTCATTTTTCAAGTCAATTAGAAATGCTTTTGTAGAACAGTTAAGATGTACATCCAGACAGTGGCTTGGAGGCTCCTAGATATCAGTACTTAGCCTCTTTGGGAACTGGCTGGTGAAGCTCCAAGGTGGAAGGAATGTACTTCCCGAGAAGTGGCTTCTCCACTCAGAAAACAGGAGCACTCAAACCTCCCTAAAGCAAGAGCTTGTAATGTTATGTGGAACTTCTGGATACATCTCTAAGCTTGAAGCTGCTGCTTCACTCATCTGGTAAGTCCTTTAATAACTCAAAGCTGGTCCTAAGAGCTTATTTGTTACTTCTGACTGCTAATGGCAAAAGGCGTGGGCATTTCTAAACTATTCAGAATGTATGTTCAGCTTAGACCAAGTATTCCACATCCAAGCTACAGTAATGTGTTTCAAATGTTTAAATATGCCCTACACACACTAGATAATGTTTACCTACTGAGCCAAAGGTCTAATTTACATTGGGTGTAGGAACTGTAAATCCAGAGATGGCTGTGAATAACTGAGGAGCTACATACTGAAATAAGTAGGTAATCCATGGATACAGGTTCTGTCTTAGGCATAGTTAATGAAGCTTGTTAGACTGCTCTGTAAACACACTGCATCATTTTGGGCTATTCCCGATTGTTGCTACACCAGAACATCAGCTATAAATGCAAAGAAAGTCACAGCAGCAAGTGCCACAAGTTTCTGCATTCTGAAGAACTTTCGGGAGCCAACTACCTACCTGGAAGCCATCCAAGAAGGTCTAAACAGACTGTGGTTATCACTGGCAGGTGCTCGGCAGGGAGCACGCAGGCTTCCTCTCATCACAGATCCAGCCCTAAGGGATATATATCATTCCAGAGTGGCAGGGGAAAGCTAAGCCTCATGAGTTACAAACAGGGGTTGCTTACTCTGTCTCTACCAAGTAAGGGCAGAGTTATGAATTGGATGTGTGAACTGTCTCCTGGAACAGGCTGACTGTGCTCACGCCATAGAGCAAACTCATTGAGGAAATTCCCTCTGGAATGCATTAGGCTAGCATTTATTTCAGGGGAAGGAGCACTAGGTATTTCCCAATAACCGCAGAGCTATACCAGGCCTGGTATTTACCTGCCTACAAGTTACAGACTGTTCCTCACTGATCTACACCTTAATTCCCCCCCTGGAAAGTGAAGTAAGCCATCAGGAGAGTTAGTCCAGAAGTTCAAGCCCAACCTTTGCCCAGCACACTAGTGCAAGAGACATCCTCCCGTACCACCACAGATGAGACTCGAGAGCGTTACCAGTACACTTGATCTACTGTCTGCCTTCAACATAACCAGTCCCAGATCAGCCACCATCAGCATTCTCACTACTGCAACCACTCGCTTTTCTATTCATGTATCATGTCCAGAGGACAGGTAAATCTCCATTTAAAAAATCTGCATCATAAAGACCAGTATCAGAACACGTGCAGGAGAAGAAAAAATGTTCAAGTGCTTTACTGAAGGGATTTGCCATAATTTGTCATGTTCTACCTTTCCACCATTCCTGAATTTGGGGAGAGGGGGGCTGGGTTGAAAACTCAAGAGTTTAATGACCAAATAGTTTGCAAGCCATTAATAGCAATGTACTTCAGCCACTCAACATGTCCACCTCCTGTCCAAGGCCTTCTCTCCAGGGGACTGGCAGTCAATCCTGCACCACCAGTTGAAACAAGAAATAGCAGGGACTATCCAACACACCCCTCTACAAATAGTGAGAAGTGGTGTCAAATGGAAGTATGAAAGCTCTCAAACACTTAAATAACTGGTTGTTCCAGGAGTACAGAGGGAATTTAAAAACAAGGGAGGAACAGAAGGACATCTGACCATTCAGAAGAGTTCTAAAACCCAAGCTCCCTCTCACTACAGTAGGCCCAAAATTAAAACCTGAATGATGAAATTCCTTCAAGTCCATTCAGTAAACAGTAAATCTTCCCATCTACTAAGGCAAAAATCCTCAATAAAACACAGCCAGGCCGGCACCCACAATTCAACTCAAGTGAACTTCCTGCCAGCATCCACAACAAAAAGGCCCATCGGTATGAAATATCACGTCTGTTGAGTTTCTCCAAGATAAGATGCAGTAACTGGGCTACACCAAATACAGAGGAACTGGTAGAACTTGAAATCTCTTCTCCCCAGCTAAAGCCCTTGCACAGTAAAGCATTCAAGGCAGCAGATAAGGTGATCACCACCACAACCACCACCACACCACAGCCCACAAGGCAAGATTTCATTCTGGTTCTTTTTAGCAACTGTATCTTTAAAAAAAAAATAATTAAAAAACATAAAATCACTGACAGCTATTCCACCTCTCAAGGGTCAACACACAAATTTTTATGTTTAACACACACATAGAAGAGTAACAGGCACTGCCTACAACTCACAAGCTCTGGTTCAGACAGGCCCTTCCCCCAAATCCTGTATGTTAGACAATCAGCTAGAAGCAAATCCTTCATTTCCATCAATAATATTCCCCTGACCAGTCCTGAATAGCCTTGATAGCAAATTAGCATTTGTATGGGCCAAGACCAATGTAACCAGTCTGCCTGTATCCTTGCAGATTTTCTTTAACTTGAAAGTTGCTTTTCATCCTGTTGATTAACTGTAAAAAGAAGAGTCTTGATTTTTTTCTAATCACTGTCTTTTGGGGAAGGTAGAGGGAGAAAAGTTTCTTCATTAAGGGGAAAATGTCATTCCAAAGGAGAGTTTAAGGAATACACATACATTACATACACCCCCACCCCCCCCAACAGTAAAAGTGCATTAATCTTGATAACAAAAAATGTGAGACGAATATGTACAGTGATGTTTCTAAAAAAAATAAGTGGTTTAATTCTCTTAGATACACTGGTAACAGGTTATCAGATCCCAGCCCGCTCTGACCTGGGTGTACACAGCAGAGAACCACGTCTGAGATTAAGTCTGATATTAACTACCTTACCCTCATAGATGTTTTTTACTTGAAGACAAGTCTACAAGATGCAGCACTCACACCACTGATGCAGACTTTAACAGGGCTATAAAAGAGGGCAGAAGTAACCTACAAAACCACTTTTTTTTTTTTTAAGCAGTACATAACTTAAAAAATTCATCTTTGGAATTCCATTTTAATCCAGGCTGCGAACATTAGAGCAAGAAAGGAATCTACCCAATAGGAGCACGATTCCCAAAGCAATGCCGACTCTGACAGATGGAGCCTGGGAAGATATGTGCCAGCTGCTCTGGCAGCAGCATTTTCTGCCCAATGCAGCAGCGTTCACGTTGGCTCTGGACTAAACCACTCCCCTTAAAAAGAAAATTTTAAAAAAAAATAAATTGTTGAAAAACACCATTTTCAATTCTCCTGCCAAAGCCAACAGGGATGTTACAGGAAACATGTATGTTGGCAGACTACATTGTTAATGCCTACACAAAAATAGCGTGCCACGCTGAACTGCAGTGACAGAAGCAGACGTGCCCCTGTGTCATCTTCATACAACCCTTGCACACAGAATTAGTAAGGCTTCAAGACTGCATATGCTGCAAGCTTAAGAAATGTGGTCCCAGGCATCTTTTCTGGGTTTTCCATGATTTAGATAACACCAACTCCGGGACAGAAACCACATCTTCCATTCCTGTAAAGCACCGTGCAGGCACTTGCTTCAAAACTACTCTTTTAACTTCCTTGCACTGCCTGTGATTTTCTTTATGACATCAAACACAGAAAGCTCTTCAGAGCTGACATAAAACAGGCCCTGACATCAGGGACATCAGCCAGAGCTCCAAGTACAGAGCAATGCCACCCTTGGCCTGTTAGCCAGGAAAACAAACCTTTGGCACTTGGATAGCAGTCTTCCTTCTTCCACACTAAGAAAGCTACCCAAGCCTTTGGAGCAGATGATTATTTTGGCAGCCTGGACAGCAGATAATAGGGAATTAGAAAGCTTATATTCCATTTGTTTCCTTATATGCTGTCTCACATATTGATCTTTTGTTGTCTGTTTGTAATAGGGCTTGAAATTAAAATGGCTTTCTGTTTACTTCAAGTGCCAGCACCCACCCACAAATTTTAGCTCATCTAGCAAGAACATGCTCACTGTTATGTCAGACACTTATTTTTCACCTTTTTTTATGGTGGGAATAGGAAAGAGACGTTTCAACATGTATTAATTACCTTAATATCCTTCTTGTTATATGGTGGCAGCAACACAGAACCTACCTGGAGTGAAACATCAGAACTGGGCAGATTTACATGCCATGCAAAGCCTTCAAGACAGCTCAGGGCAACCTGTCTTGGGGCAAAGCTCTCCAGCTCCTACTGCATGGAAGTCCCCTCTCATATTATCAATAACAGTGGTTCCTTCTATGGATTTTGTTTTACTCTTCCGTTTACTCACAAGGACTGGCGAGTGCTCACACAGAAGCTTTTTATCTCCATTTTGACAAATAAAACTGAAGGAATAAGCCCAGAATACTACAGTAAATCTGTATCTGAAGACAAGCAATATGCTAAAATTGAATGACCTTTTATAGATGAGCTTCCAAGACTACCTTTCTTTCCAGATCCTCACTCTTTAGTCCTCCTTACCCCATAGGCAGGCCTAGAATCACACCAGACAGCACTGAGCAAGCAACATTAAGACAAGATTTAGCATAAAGGACCAAATTACAGTGTCACCTCAACAGCTTATACAGCAACAGTGCTCTGAACCCCCACAACAAGGCAATCTCAGTGATGTTCCTAAGACAAGCACATACCAAACATCAGCACCTGCAAGAGGGGTGGTCCAAAAGCAAGCAGGCTCAAAGCTGTGCACTGCAACAGGTTTCTCCACGTGAAGACATCAGAGATGTTGCAGGACAACAAAGCAGGGAGGGAAATGGGAAAGGAGAGCATGGAAAGTCATCAGCAGGCCTGTCCAGCTCCAGGAAGCATCTCGAGGCACTAAAAACGTAGAGCCAAGAGTTACACAGGCCTTCTGACATCCAGCAAATGTCTGGACTGCAAGTGTTCCTAATTCAGGAAGGGTTCTTATGCTTAAGCTCCTGACACAGCTGCTGCCCAGATTTCACAGTTCAGGCAGTTCCCAAACATGATTCTCTAACGGTATTTTTCAAACAAAGAAGAAAACAATGGCTATTACAGGGTCAAATTCTGGCCTCCTGCTTTGCAGCACCACACTACTGACTCTTCAGTGTCTCGCAGATCAATATACTCACTCCAGCAGGAAACCATCCAAGGACTTGCACATCTCTCAACACTGGTGCAACGTGCTCAGAGCAGAAGGCAGTGGATCCCCACAGCTCTGCAGCAGTTGTGCTACCCAGCACAAGGCATACTCTCACATAGCACGCAGGCTGTACAGTGATCTCATGGCAATAAACTAATGGACTGCAACACAAGGACTGATTGTTTTTACAAGAACTTGCATGTCAGTGGAGAAAAATCAACCTAGTTTCTCATTCTGTCACAAACAGCTGCTAATATTGCTTGGACTTCTATGCACTCCTGGACCTGACTGTACAATAGCGGTTGTAAGCACGTTACATCCAGTTTCTTCTTGAAGAATTGGTTTGTATAATGCTAAAATTTGGGCCTCTGGTTAGCAACAGCATGCCAAAGCATTACATACACAAGCTCATTTGAATACTGGGTTATTGCCATTGCAGCAAGTAGGAATTCAGCTCCTCGAAAAAACCAAACACAATGGAACAGATGGCTCAGGAGAATGAAAAGGAATGGCAAGTCAGTAATAGAACATAGCTGCTCCCCCTCCCAACATGAACAGGACAGTAGATAAAAATAAACAAACATGGCAATACCCACATCTGACAACAGATAAAACTTCAACATCGAGAACTCAAGAGATGCCAGAAAGCAGGTTCCTCAATAGGGAACAGTACCAAATTCAGGTGTTTGGGTTTTGGGCTCTTTTAAAATCAAGTCCTTCAAGACAGTTGCTGTGGTGTTAGCACAGCAGTAGGTCAAGTGAAGAGCTTTTCCTAGAAATACAACTGCAATGCCTCTGGCAGACAATTACAGCAAGGCTTTCTAAGCCGTGCTGAAGTTTCCCTGGTGTTGTTACACTTCCCCTTCACACGATACCAGAGACTGCTTCCCCTTCACGTACAACGTTACGGAAGATGTGGAGGTTCAGAGAGTCACACAGATGACAGCAGTGCTCGCACTTCCATCCAACCAGGTGCACAAGAATAGTCAGATACACATCACTCCCCGTCCCCCCCATCCTCTGCTAGTAAGACAACCACTGAACGATTCTGTTTCAGCACTTGGAGGGCCACCAGCACCGCTTGCTGCTATCCCATTTGAAAGCAGCCTGACAGCTAAAGCAGCCTTAGCACAGCCACAGAGGAAACGGTGTGCAGAGGAACAGTCCTTTCACAACAGGAACACGGCGACCGCAGCTGCGGACGCACCCATACCCATACCCACAGCCACCCATAGCCACAGCCACCCATACCCACAGCCACCCATACCCACAGCCACCCTGCTGGTACCTCCACAGCACCTGCTCCTACCCAGCTAAAACACAGGGGAGGCCAAGGCAGGACACACACAACTGTGGAGTGGCACGTGGGACGGTGTCTCTGGCACATCCAACTGCTCTGAAGCTTGGGATGGCCTCTCTACGCTGGCAAGAGTGACAGAAGTACTCCAAGCAAATTATAGCTCAATGAAGTCTGCTGGCAAGGCTTAGCTACCAGAGACAAGACTTAGATGCAAGCAAACCCAGGACTGGAACAATTAGACTTCAGAAGCTCTGTTCAAAACTCTTCAAAACAGCAAGAAGTGGCTGTGTCAGTAGCGAGGGAAACAAAAGCAAAACAAAACACACGCACAAAAAACCCCCACCATAATCATATCCTAAAAACACGCTCTCAATTTTACCACAGAATATCATTGAATCATACAATTCATAGAAATATACAGTATTACATGTGAATGAAATCCTGCATGAATAAGGGGATAGAAAAGGAAGCGTTTTCTACAAAAGAAACATTTTCTATGAAAAAAAAAACCCAGCCTAAACCCTGAAGATACGTCCAAAGCAAAGCTGGAGACTGGTCTTTTTACCACCTCCCCTCCTAAGCAGCTCTTCCAAGAGGAACTGCTTTGCAGCTTCCCACACTGTTGTTCTTTTCAAAAGAAATTTAAAACCAAAAACACAACTCAACCAAAGCGAAACGTTTTCTGCTCAACAACTACAGAAATTAATCTTCCTAGTCACAAAAGCAGAGTTTTCTTATCATGAATGGTCACATCTCTGCACCCATTATACTTGACAACGATGCATTTTTCTTCACTTTTGCAGTGGTTTGCATTTAGTCATTTTCTGAGGAGGGAAGAAGCTTAAATAGGTATCTTTCGCTCATTATTTATGTTCTCTATTTGCATAACTCCTTCACAACTGCTCCATTAAACACCTCTTCCCCTCCAAGGCCAATTTTCAAAAGCCTCCTGCTTTATGAGGCTGACAAGCATGACTCAGTCTTCCCCACATTCATTCCCCCAGGCCCCGTGGGATGTTAGACAGCCAGTAAGTACCTGCTTCAGCTCCTACTCCCCCACTCCCAGTGCTGCTGCAGTAACCCCTTGCAGCAATCTGGAGGGAAAAAAAAAAAAAGTGAAGCTGCCTCTTTGGCTGCCTGCTGTAGGTAGGAAGCAAACAGTAACAGTATTTGCTTTTAATACTGTCTTTCTACCACATCACAGTTAGCAAGAGAGGGGCCGAAGAGCAGCACGCAACGAAGGAGGGTTACACGCTGTCCCCCATTCCTCTTGTGCTTTTACTCCTACCAGAAACCTGGAGTTGCTCAAAACCCTCAGCCTGTTTTTCAGTCATCCTTCGAAGCGTTTCCATTTTGTGTCAGCAAGGCAGAAAGTTATCCAGCATAGATTATTCTTTATCAACATTTAAGACCTTTCCATGCTCGAGGAACACACTCAAATCCCCCACACATCCCACCATTCAGGACCAAAACCAGCAACTTTTCTCTCCCCAGCAGAGAAGCAGCAACCCACACCATATCCCTGCCTACTTGGCTTCTATCCCCAGTAAATGAGCCTCTCTCATATTTCAACAAATACCTCTCTTGCTCTCTGAATGGTCAATTTTCACTACAGAGTAATGACGGGAGCTAATTTTACAGTTCTTGTTGATGAACAGGAGGTTTCCAGAGAGGCAACGTGTGCTAGAAAGCTTTCAACTGACTGTCATCCTTCTCTGTTGGTTTAAAGAACAGACTGCCAAAGAGGAATGAAAAACATCTAGGAACAGCACGGCCACTACTCAAGTGATACTTCTTACAAAGCAAGCAGCATTGTATAAGCCCAAGCTTCAATGACATCTGTGATCAGATCAATTTTATCTCACGCTCAAAGCTACAGACACTTTAGAAAGTAGATACAAAAATCTGTTGCCATATAAGACAACGTGTACTTGCAATGCTCCCAGACAAGTCTCAGGACTAGTGTGGCAACCAGATCATGTCAGTGCTGGGAGAACATATGGTATGCTGCAGGAGGAAACACACCCACGGCATTTCCAGAGAGCCCTTGCAGAGCCAAGCGCTCGCAGACCAGACCCGTGGTTTTATCTAAGGCAGCTAAAGCCAGGAGTTTGCATCACAGAAACAATAGCTCCTCCCAGAGATTTAGAAACCCTGCGAGCCAGCCAGCAAATCAAAAGCTGAACAATCCCTAGCCAGGTTTCAAAGGATCTTGCCAAGATAAGTGCATTGATCCGGCATATCTCTATTTGTTAGCCCGATACTCTCTGGACCTTGACTGAAGTATCATCCAAGGCACCTGCCACAAGGTATAACAGCAGGAATCCTTGAGGCTATAATCATATGTTCTAAAAAAACCCACCAAACCTTTCAGGATTAGGTCCAGCTCTGCTTTGTGGATACATACCTACTAAAGTATGCTAACAGAACACCATTCCCCTTGACTCGACCACCTTTCCCTCACTGGTAAAAGATCCAAAGACCCCTAAGCAGAGAGGTTTTATTAAGCCCTTTCCACTCCTTGGCCTCAGAGTAACAAAAGAACCAGCTTCCCGAACAAGACAGATTTCCTACAAAGGAAAGGTCTGGCTGTGCATATCTGAGAGGATTTCTAGGAGTTTTACTAGTAGGCAGAATCACATCAGTCCCATTGCACACCTTGTCTCCCCAGTTGCCTTCTGCTTCCTCTTTATCCTGCTCATCATGTTTTCTTCAGGTGGTTTCAGACCACTTCACAGTCAAGGCCTCAGTCTCAACTTTGTGCCAATAAAGATAATAAACAAAAAAAAAAGTAGAGTATATCAGTGTCTTCGGTAGCTGCAGGTTTCAAATGATTCAAACCCGTGCTAGTAGGAGCTGTTTGTCTGAAAGGCATCATGAAAACCAGCTGCATAATTTAAGCTGCAAGGCAGTAAAATATGCAGTTAAATAATAGAAAGAGATTAATTAGAAGAAATAGGCAAGGGAGAAGAGGTTTTCAGACGAGATGTGAAATGAGACTGAGTCAACAAGGTAGATGGCAAGCATTGGAGTCCGTTTCAGAGGCAGGAGCTGTGATGAGAGCACTCCTGTGTCACTGGCAGCAGAAGAGAAAGTCCACAGTATTTGGCAGTAGAAGACTTAAGTGATACAACAGGTCTAGGAAACAGCCTGCAGCGAGCAGACAGAAGACTTCAACACAAGAGAGAAATCAACTAATTCACATGAAGATCCCAGGTTAGGAGAAGCAACTGGAAAGAGAGAAATGTCCCCAGTAACATTTAGTGACATAACAGCAACTATCATTATTAAGTGTATGAATGTGAGATACAAGCCATGGCAGGGCATTCTGCAGCTGCTTCAATGCTACTGCAGTGGTCTGATGCAACTGCCTGGACACCTTGTTCCCTGGTTGTTTTATGCAGACACTGTCTTATCTCAGGCTCCAGAAAACACAGACTTATTGCGTGGGGACCTCAGTTCGAGTATTAATTTGTAGCATGCCTGCTACAATAAAGCCAAATAAGATGCTCGGCTGACAATGATTGCCACGAGACAAATGCTGGCTGGTGGATTTGCTGACCCCAAAGTACAACAAGGAGATCAAAGGATGAAAGTGAAGATATGCATCTGGTGAAAGATTAGCTGGGGAAAAAAAAAAGCCAACGAAAAATCCCCACGCTTGCCTGATAAAGTATAGCTTAGGGAAAAAGAACCCCAAAAACACATTACCATGTGAAACACTGGTGTGAAAGTAGCCAGAAGAGTCTGCACTTCATTTCTTTTCCAAGGATATCAAAGAATTGTTATGCTTCAAGTAGTAAACAAGCAATTTTTTTTCTTTGGAACTATTTGTAACCTTAAAACCACCCAGTAAGAATACTAGGTTCAACTCGAAGGATATCAAATTAGCATTTGGTTTAGTAAGCCTCCTCTGCCCAAGTTCGGAGGCCTCCCTGCTTTCTTAACATCAGGAACAGTACTCCTGATTATTGGGGTTACAATAAAATTAGGAAAGCAACGTGGAGTCTCTTCAATTGTTCATCACTACAGTATTAGAGTCTCCTCACACATGGAACAGCATCCTTGCTCTGCAACTTCTGCTGTAAAAGAAGCACAGTTGATTATTTTGGGCTCTTTGGAGAGCAAGGGAGGAAGGAAGAGGGAGGGATGACACTTTCACAAGTCTTAGCAGCTATCTTAACATAGAGAACATAAGAAAGGTGTATCTCATTGCAGGAGACACCACCTTTCCTGTTTTGTATGGCAGAAGATACAGTACAGCACACATCATCTGCAACTGTTATAAAGAGATCTCTTCTGAGGAGATGCCCAAAGAGAAGTTTTGATTTTTGGAGCCTTATTCAGTTGGTCAAACCCAGGACTCACTAACTAAACTTACCTGATCTGGAACCTTAGACAAGAACATTCAAAATAAAACCACCTTGCAAGCAGTCAATCTTTTTCAGAGTAAGACTAATTTGTTTTGGCAGCTTAGCCAGCAGGTTGGCCAGCAGGATCGCTTCATCTCATATTAATACAGGTTGTGGAATTTTGCAAGTTGTATCTGAAAATGCTGCGCTCATGTTTCGCTCCAAGCTGAAATCCTCATGCAGGGTTCCCCATCCCTCCTCTTCTTCTAAAATATCAGCATCGTAGTAACAAATTCAAGCTCTGCAAAGCGTGCACAGCTCCTGTTACAGCATTAAGGGATTGCATAAGTAATGAATAACAATATTTGCATAGTCTCAAGCAAAGGTGGCACCTGAACTCCTACCATTTAACCCAAGGAAAAAAGCACATCCCCTCCAATAGCAAGACAAGGAGTGTAGAGTTCTGCTTTTATCTGCTGTACAATAAATAGATCCCTCAAAGAACCCCCCTACTAAAGTGCTGTATCTTTTCTTCCTCTGCCTAGCCCACAGCAGATGAAACACTGAGTCTCTCCAGGGCAGTGAGAAGGGCTTGCTGACAGGCTGGAGGTGAAGAGGGAAGGCACCTGCAGATACCATCTTGCTCACAAAGCTCTGTTCTGGAGCACATCATAACCTGTTCTCCACAGCACCCTGGTCCTGGCCTCGAAGTTTTGAGCTGCAAAGGGTTATTTCTACAACCTACAGACATACAGTCTCTGTCTGCAGCAGCTGCCTCACCACCAAGGTCAGGAAAAGGGAGGAACCACACTGAGGCACCACGTCTACTGTTACAAATTCCGCAGTTACTTCCCTTTACTTAGGGGTGGAGGGATGGGAGGATCCCGATGACCAAGACCATCCACCTCTGTCACCAGTGCTCAGATCTGGGGAGGGGGAAGAACTGGATGTGGAAGGAATATCATCAGAGGATCACCACCCTCAGTAACAAAAATACTGAAGAGAGCAAAAATGCTTGAGTAATTACGAACTAGCCTCGACACTGAGTAATAAGGCCCACAAGTCACTTCCTACCAGGTAACAAAACCAAAACTAAACAAACAACAAACAAGCCACGATCCTTCCCGCTCTTACTAATCAAAGACTGAACACAAGCACAGAGAGCAAGATACCCTCTTACCCCTTGGCAATATCCCTGCACCAAAACTGACACTTCATCTACGCTGTTGCCACCCCACAGTTGTGCAGATCAGTAGAATTTCAGCCACTACAGCCATCAAATGCAGATTGCTTCCACTGAAGAGAAAGAGAGAGGTAACTTCTGGTGCTTCCACCAAGACAGGGAGACCCACCGCTGTGGAGACAGACAGTACTGTGAGCACCAAGTAACTCTAGAAGTTTGCAAACTCAAAAATTAGAATCTCAAAGTTCTTAATAAGAGGAGTTACGTAAAACTCTTTAAAAATAAATGTTGCTGTGGCGTTCAACAAGGGGTTCAGGTGCACATCTTCCCAAGGGATTCCCTGCGTTGTCTCTGTGGACGCTGTCTCTGCATTTCTGCAGATAAGCACATTTTGCTGGGTTGTGGTGTGACAGGCAATTTGGAAAGAAGGGGGAGGGACAACCCTTGTGCACAGCACTGGAAGTCTAAACAATCAGGTTCTATTCCCAAATCTGACAACACATCCCTACGTGAACTTCCGCATGTCAGATATAAATTCTGTGCTTCCATTTCTGCTTCTGTAAAACAAGGATGGTTCAAAATACTAAAGAGATATTGGGAAGTCACATCAAGATTTCTGCTTCAGAGCCTGGGAGTTTTTGTCCTTAAGCTTTGATCAGTAGCACAGATAGCAACAGGAACTTTGCCCTCAGAGGCACAATGCTTCCCACTTGCACACAGCCTGCTCCTGTGCTCTTACCTTCATTACAACGTGATCCACTTTACCAGCCTTCCTCAAGGCCCATCTATTTTCTCTTTACCGTAAGTGTACTCCAGCAAGCTCCCAAAGATCCAGAGGGAGGTAAGTATTAGACAGTTGCCCCTCTTAACTCACGGCTTTTCTTCCTTCCAACAGCTCCAGGGGGCTGGGCACAGCGAGTGCAGCACAGAGAGCAAGGATCACGCTTCACACGCCCCGACAGCAGCGGGGCCGCGAGCTCCTTCCTTCCAACAGGAGGGAGAGGACAGCGCTTCTTCAGTGGAAGAAGTATGCACCTCTAAAAGCTTATCCCAATCCACTTTACTCCACCTAATTAAGGTGGCTGAGTGCTGACACAATCATCTGCTGAAATACTAATGAGAAACGGAGCAGGAAGAGCAGCTGACATCTTGCTGGCTGCTTAAACCAAGCGTACCCGAATGAATGGAAGCATTACGAATTTGGAAGAGCTGGTCTCCTATCAGCCACCTCCTTTGGACACAAACCAGACATAAAACACTAGGACCCATTTCCTGCAGAGGCAGAGTAATCTCTTGCTGATTCAGGGAAGATGTGCTATTGTCTTATCGCTGCTTTTGAGCTAAATGTACAGCTGCATTCTCCAAACCACGGGAAACGCACTGGCACAGGAGACCTGCACAAGGCACACAAGAGCTACAAGCCTAACCCATCAACCTGCACCCAAGTTATTACTAAAGCAAAGCACGCACACAGAACAGAAAGGGCTTTTTATACCAGTAACAAATGTTTGCTTAAACTACCTTAAGAAGAACGGTGTTTAGAAGAACAAGTGAACACCTTTTCTTAAAGAACATTATTGAAATCTACAACGCACAGTCGATGGCACATCCACATTTTTACCTTGTTGGTCTCAAGCTCTCTCACTTTTAATTGTATTCCAACGTTATATAAAGTGAACTAGATTAATCTGGGGTGGGTTTTTTTGCAAAATGTTCTAAATTTAGCAATGAAACTAGGAAAAAACAAAGCAACACTGTATTGACTCACAACACAAACTAATTAACCTAAGAACACAAAAGCATAAAACTTCTCACAGCACGTAAAATATTTGTATTCTTGACAATTTAAGGAGTTTCTCCTTTCAAAGCAGCTCATTTCCTGAATTAGACACCGGGTGAACTTCTTTGTACTGAACTAAGCCAAGCCACCTTCCAAAGACCAGCCAATTAAACAGCTGGATCAGTTGGCAATATTTAAGGAATAATAAACACCACCAAAAAAAAAAGTTATTTCCTTCCTGATACGTAGAGGAAGTGCACAACATCCAACCTACCAAACAGAAAGGATTCACATATGCGTACTGGAATACAAGTATTTGTGAAACTCCTTTCATGCAACACTTCTGTTAAACCCCACACACTTATTTTTCTACCAAGGGAAAAGAGACTTTATTTTATTTTTTTGTAATAGCAGTCAAACTGAAATCTGTCCCTGCCTTTGTCTGGTTTACCCAGAAGAGCCTGTTAACTCACTGCTCAGTTTCCACACACCGACTGAAAGCTACAGAAGGAAATAACGCGACGACAAAACCCCACATATTTAGGCAACAATTGAGGCCTTTCAGTTTATTTTCTAAAGCTGCTAAATCTACCTGCTAGAGACCATCAAGATCAGAATTTACACAAGCAGTACATATTCCAGGCTATTCGTTTAGAGGTTCTCACAGTCACATTAAAATCATACTTGATAAATTTGCAAATGGATCTTCCCAAGTGGTCTAGAAGCAAAGAACCTGATGAACACTATTCACCTGCCTAGGCATAAACAAGGCATAAGAATCATCCTCTTCAGACAGCAAGGGAAATTTGTGAGCAGTGTTTTATGGCACAGAGGCTACACCAGTCAACCGAGTTTGTTCAAAAGGAAGTCATCAGCGCAGTAACACTGGAGACGTCGGTTTCCTGTGTCATTCTAACATTTCATAAGCTAGTTATTGTAAATAAAGTTCATGAAAAACTGAAAATAATTCAATTCAGCCAGGAAACTGACTGGAGAAGCTCTCTGGAAGTTAATTTAGAACACAAGGGCTTTAACTCCATGTTGTTTCCTTGTTAGTACCGATAACGTTCATACTGTTTAGGATACTGAAGGAATTCCTCACTAGTATCTTCAAGAAAAACATAATTCCTCTAAATTTAAGAAAACTTACTTCAAGAGACAAAAACATGTTTTTAGTTAAAGAGTCACAGTTCAAAACCTGCTTGGGAAACTGTTCAAAATGTAAAGTCTCTGATTCAAAGGAAAATAGGAATCTGATTTTCTACCTGTTTGTCATTGAAGCTTCCAATGTAACTGATTTTGCTGTATTTAATCTGCGAGAGGATTTAATGTGCTTATGATGCCTTTTGCCTTCCAGTCAAAGCCAAAACCAGTAACATCACAACTTCTTCCAATTACTACTTCTGCATTTGGCTTCCTTTCCCTTTTTTTAGCTCCCCCTTTCTCCCATCCTCCCCTAGGACTGCTACCATACCGTACTTTCATTTTAGCACTGCATATCTCCCTTAGGAACTTATTTGCTTTACTTCTCCTGAATTCTTTTCCCTTCCTAGGAGATAAATCTTGTAGATAAGCAGAATACCTGTGGTCTGGAGGGCAAATTGTTACTGCTTGGCATTCTGATTTATTCACAAACTGTCTTCGCAAGAAACCGCTTCCCACTTTTCCAAGAACAGTGATTCTCAACTTGAGAGTTCCCAATGCTGTCATCTTTCCTGAACACTTCAGTGAAAGGATGTTTACTGTCAACAGAGCTACATTCACCATTAGAGAAACAAGTTCCACCCAGGTGAGTTTTCCCACCCCACCCCCTCTCCAGGAAAACTGCTGATTTCCTACATTTTCAGATCAAAAAAATGCAGATCTCGTTTGAACACATCAATACTGGGGGTGGGAACTTGTTGCACTTCAATACCACAACACAGGGTGCGTGAAAGCGCGCAGGTAAGTTTTCCTACTAAGAAGCACACAGCCTTTCCCATAGGGAGAGAGAAAACTCTCCCAATTCAAAGGTATCCAGACTCAAAGAATCCACACCGAACCAGTTACAGGCTCCAGGGTAAGGCACGACGCGTAGCCACTTCTGAACTGTTTTAACCTCCACTTCGTGGCCAGGCTCACTGTTCTGGCCCGCACCGACAGCGTTAAATACAAACAGTCTGTGTTATGTGTTGGTTAAGCCTCTTCCTCCTTTCCCGTCCCACAACGCACGCGCTCCCAAATCTCAGTAACCCAGTGCCCTGTGTCACGTCGCCTAATCCCGCAGCGGCCCCACCGCAGGCACTGGGACTATAATCTGTTCAGGAGTCCAACCGGAGAGCAGATGGCTCTGTGTGAGTGCTGATTAAAAAACCCACCTCCATCACACACACACACAAGTAATTTTATCGCTAGGTTTGCCGCTTTTACTGAGCAAGCGTACGGTGCTTGTACAATACACGCATACGTTCTTCAAAGCTACTACTGTTAGGAATTTGGGAGCTCCAGCTTCCTTTGAAAAGGGGTGAGCAGAGCTGGAGACAGATGAAACAGAGCTGGCCAATCCCACAGGCAGCTGACCTTCACACTCCAGCTGAAAGCGAGCTACCAGATGAAAAAAAAAGAAAAGAAAAAACACCCCAAGTCATCAGATGGGCAACTAACTCAAGTGTCGGGGTTTTTTTTTTTTTGTTTGTCGGATTGTTTTCCTGAAGAAAAGGCAAGTTTTAGGCCTCTGAAGAAAACGATGTAACTGCAGATTGGCTGTTAACTTTCTGACACAGGGCAGAAGTCGGGAGCGAGAGACAGGTCAAAACTTGCGCTGCAATTACCGTGCTCGTGTATTTGTCATATTTCCCATGAGGAAAACCAAATGAACCTCGCCTCTCAGAAGCATTTATATCAGCAGCTTTCTCTGGGTGGAGCAAACAACTCGGAAGAGTAAATAGACATTAACTCCTACCACCTCACATACCACACCAAGAAAAAAAAAAACCAAAAAAGACTTAAAAATACTGTTTGTTAGAGCAGTTTTAATCCAGGTAGCTCTTAAAAAAAAAAATAATTCACTTCGTATTATTAAAAGTGTCTTTTCAGATTTGCTCCTCCATGGCTACAAACAGTAAGAGAGCTTCCCAGTGATGGATGCCAGAGAATTTAATAACCTGTATAAAAGCACCACAGGTAGTCTGGTGTAAGATTCAACAAGTTCACTTTCCAAGCTGTCCAGTAAGTCAAGAGAAGTTTCTTTCCTTTTCCCCCTTCATTTTTCATTTATTTTTTTGATTTTTTTTTTTACTAAAAGTTGAATGTGAGCATCTCTGGATGGTTGTGCGTTCACAGCAGCGTGACCAAACACACCGACTCACAGAGTTCGGTGCCGCGAATCCTGAGCAATGAATCATAGTAAATCGTGCTTGAAGTTGCTTCACAAAACCAGACTTAAAGCGGGGCCGCCAAGCACCGGTAACCCTGGGGACGGGGAAACCCACACCGGCTGGGGCGGACGCGCCACAGCCAGCGGAGCCTCTTCCAGCACCCGAGAGCCGGCCTGAAGTGCCCGTCGCTGGGCGTTTGAACTGCGAGAGGCACCGATTGCCATTTTGAAACGCGACCGCCCGCTCCCTCCGCGGTGCCTGCCCGCCCCCTCACACCCCCC